>JAWMRA010000146.1:16530629-16545501 GCA_035584735.1 Pseudotriccus pelzelni | reverse complement strand
CGGCTCCCGGGGCCCGCAGCCGCCCGGCGCCCACCCCGCGGCGGGCGCCCGGACTATGAGGAGCGGGACCGGGCGGGGGGCGGCGGCGGCAGCGGCGGCAGCGGCCCCGGAGCGGCGGCAGCGGGAGCGGGGACGGCTCCGCCGCCGGCCGGGTCATGCCCGTGCGCCCGGGGCGGCGGGGCTGCGGGCTGCGGCGGGATGGGCGCGCTCCGGGCCGGTGCCTTCGCCTTCCTCCTCCTCCTCCTCCTCGGCTGCCTCCTGCCCCGGCGCGGCCCGCTCAGGTGAGCGCACGGCGCGGGTGCTCGGGGTGCTGGCGGGGCTGCGGGGACCGGGGCTCTCCGTGCCGCTCCCTCGGCAACCCCAACCCCCGGGAGCCACGGTTCCCCTCCGGGACCCGGGTATCACCCCTCCCGGAGACAGATCGCTCCTGCGGGACCTGAGCATCCCCTCCCTGACCTGGAGGAGCCCCGGGACCCATATCCCGACCCCCGATCCAGACCTCCCTCCAGAGCATGATCTCCCCAGCCAGAATGCTCCCAGCCCCTATCTGGACTGCCCCACAGGCCACTGGAGCTTCCCCAAATCTGGCCTCGCCCCCCTGTTCCCCAGGACCCTGACCCAGCATCCCCAAGGACCCACCAGACCTTTCCCCTGAAGCCCCCCTACACACACAGCCAGGCTCTCTGCCTCTCCCCAGCAGTCCCTGCCCCAGTGCTGGGTCCCTGAATGTCCCCCTGGCCTCAGGCCAGCTGGGGAGTCTTGCCCCAGTGGGAGAAAGGGCGAGCTGAGCCAGGTGATAGTCCAGGCAGCTCCTTCTCTGGTGCTGCAAAGCCCCTGCTACGTCCAGACCCGCTCCTGGCTCATGGTGTATGGAGGGAGGAGAGCTCGGGACAGTCCTTGACCCAGCCCCTGCTCACTTGGCCCAGTGGGTGGGTGCCCCAGGTCCCATGGGTGCAGAAACAACTCTTGGCCCACTTGGGTGGAAAATCTAAAGCCCCCATGTGCCTTTTTCCGTTTCTGTCCACCTTGGGTGCTGTCTGGGATGGGGTGGGATGCAGGGGAGAGCGAGCCAGGCAGGGAGGGGTTTGGGGGGCTGCAGTGCTCCTGGGCTGAGCCTGCTCCTGCCCCCACTGTCCCTCCCACCACCCGGCCAGTGGCTGGAGCAGCACGGCAGGGGAGGGAACCGCAAGGTTTGTGGCAGGGAGGGGGGAAATGGATTGCTTCACACGCAGAAACTGCTTGTCTCTCGGGGGACGGGGGTGGGGGCATTTTTAGGCAGATGTTAGCGTTTTCCAGCCCTACCACCCACTCGCTCCCCAGAGGCGCTGGGCTCCCTGCAGCGCCTGGATCCTGTGGCAGAGGTCCCCAGGGCGGGCAATGCCAACGGTTCACAGCTATGTGGCAGGCAGGGGCCTGACTTAAATCCTTTCTACCCTGGCCTCTTGGAGTCCTCCTCCCAAAGGCATCACACCTTGCCAATGCAGCTCCTGGACAGGGAATTTCTCCCCACCTTTTGCTCTTGGTCAGGACACATCTCAGGTACTCTCTGCTGCTCTTCTCCAAATAAGGAGATATCCAGCCCTGCTGGAAAATTTTGGGTCGGTTGCTGTGGCCATTTTTAGCTGGCAAGGATGCACATAAGCTCCTCTAGGATGGATCTCATACCCTTGAAAAGGGGTAGGAACAAGCAGGTAGGATGAAGGACCCCAGGGTTCCCAGCTCCCAACATCGTCCATCCTCTTCTTGTGGTAATGGTATTGTAGCTTCAACCAGGAGAGAGACCCACCTGGGCAGGGACCTGGTGGAGTTACAAGGCAGCATGCAGCAGCACCAGCAACATGCTCAAAGCTCCTTTTGTGTCCAGAGATCCCTGGCTAATTCCTCTCCATCGCAGCCACATGCCTGGCAATGTGGTGAGTGAACATCTCTCGCATTGTTCCTGAAATTATCATTACAGACTGACGGAAGGAGAGAAGCTGGCAGGCTAAGATGCATTCACAAAAATATCCCCTCTAAAGTCAGCTTAAATAAATCTCCATCATCGTTGGGAGAGCTGCGTGGGAGAGCTCATGTCAGCACGGCTGGTGAGGAGGTGGGCTCTGCTGCTCCTCTCCTGCCGCGTCGCCTTGACCCCTGATGAGGTGTCACAGCCTCAGCTGTGCTCCAGACACCTCCTCGCTCACACCAGGCCAGCCCCCGCCTCTGACAGGGCTGTTGTGTCCCCCAAGTCCCCAGGCCATGACTCTGTGCCAGGCAGGGTAGGATTGTTTGCTCAGCAGCTCCAGCTGGAGATGGTGATGGAGCCTGGGAAGGAGCCTCCCTGCTTTCCCTCTCCAGCACCAACACAGAGCACAAGGCATGGCCTGCTGTGCCCTGTCCGCCCTGCAGCCCTGGAGCAGGGAGGCACCAACACCATGCCAAGGGATATATGACACTCAGACTGTGGCAGGTGAGGGGAAAAGCCACCGGGATCAGGGCAGAAGGAAGGGGTGCCGTGGTCAGCGCGGGGACTTGGCAGTGGAGGGGATGTAGTGCAGGCACAGCTGCTTGTCCTGGCAGCTGGCAGTCCCCACGGGGTGCCAAGGTGTGCCTGCAGAGCCCTGGTGCTGGCAGGCAGACAACCTGCCTCCTCTGGCCCGCAGGCTGGTCTCAGGGCGGGAGGAGATTAAAGCTGCTTCCCGAAGCTCAGCCCAGCCCATGTCACCCTCTGATTTCCTGGACAAGCTTATGGGACGAACATCAGGGTATGACGCCCGAATTCGACCCAACTTCAAAGGTAAGGGAGGATGTGAGGGTCCCCAAACCTGGCATCGATCCAGGCTCATGGCTGCCACAACCCAGGGAATGGGCTCTGGGGGCAGGACCCTGACCCACATTCCTCTATCCCAACACCCTCCCCAGAGTCCCGGCCGCTCCTGCCGTCACTCTGTGTGTGCCCGCTTTGTCTGACAGCACGGGCGGCTGCAGTGCCTGCAGGGCACGCTGGGGCTCACCCCGACACCCCCGGGGGTGGCCCCAGCAGGCAGGGGGACGCTGGTGTGCCCTGACCCACGCAGCACGTGCAGGAGCTGCGTCCCCGCGTGTGCCGGCGCAGTGCCCGCGTCTCAGCAGCCAGCGCCAAGAGGAGGCTTCACGCTCTTTTCCAGGTCCACCCGTCAACGTGACGTGCAACATCTTCATCAACAGCTTTGGCTCCGTCACCGAGACCACCATGGTGAGGGTTTTGCCAGTGTGACGGGCTCCTCCCCCAGTGCCTCGGGGCTGGCTGTGGCTGTGCCCGGGAGCGTGTGGGTCCCAGTGCCCAAGCCCATGGCCGTGCTTACAATGGTCCTATGACAGAGGGCCCTTCCCTGGCACCAACAGGGGGACATGCAAAGCCACAGCACATGGTTGTGATTTTTTGGGGGTCAGTTAACTCAAGCTTGGCTCTGTGGGTCACACTCCATGATCCTGAGCTGTGAGAAAGACCACCAGAAAGTCACAGTGAGGCAGCTGTAGGCAGCTTCCTGCCATCCCCAGCCTCCTCGGGTACATGAGGAACACCTCTGAGGAAGCCCCAGGCAAAAATTCATCATTTGTGCTTCTGCAAAGCCTTAATACCATCAACCATCATATCAACAAGGCCACAGAGTCATATGCAGAGTGCTGCAAGCTGCAGTTACTGGTCTTCCTCCTTCTCCTCCTCCTCTCAGCTGCTGTGGCTTTGGCTTTTTAATTTCTCCTGGCTGCCAACAGCATGGAAAGGCTCCAGAGTTGCCCCTGCCCCATGCACGATTAGTGCCAGGCAGGAGGCAACTGCAGGGCTGAGCCTCATTGGGGGAGCCCCTTCCACCTCCTCCTCCCTCCGTTCTTCCTCCCCTCTCCTGGGCGGCAGGGGTGGTCCCTGCTGACATGGTGCCCCCTGTCCCAGGACTACCGGGTGAACGTGTTCCTGCGGCAGCAGTGGAACGACCCCCGCCTGGCCTACCGCGAGTACCCCGACGACTCCCTCGACCTCGACCCCTCCATGCTCGACTCCATCTGGAAGCCAGACCTGTTCTTTGCCAACGAGAAAGGGGCCAATTTCCACGAGGTCACCACCGACAACAAGCTGCTGCGCATCTTCAAGAATGGCAATGTGCTCTACAGCATCAGGTAGAACCTCCTCCTCTGGTGCAGTGCCGGAGTGGGGGGGCAAAGCCTTCCATGGAGCAGCTTTTCCCTACTCGCTGCCCCAACCCCCTCCTTTTCTCTGCCTCCTCCAGGCTGACACTGATCCTGTCCTGCCCCATGGACCTCAAGAACTTCCCCATGGACATCCAGACATGCACCATGCAGCTGGAAAGCTGTGAGTACCTAGGGGGGTTCAAGCTGTGCTTCTTTCCCCCATCCCATCCCAAAAGCTGGCATCTGCCCTCACCTGAGGGAGGTGAGCAGGAAAGAGCAGCTGTTCAGGGTGGGGTTGAATAGGGTGCACGTCCCTCCCCGTCCCATGGCTCCCTACATCCCCTCCAGTTGGCTACACCATGAACGACCTCATCTTTGAGTGGCTGGAGGAACAGGAGGCTGTGCAGGTGGCAGAGGGCTTGACACTTCCACAGTTCATCCTCAGGGATGAGAAGGACCTGGGCTATTGCACCAAGTACTACAACACAGGTGAGCACCTCAGGATCCTGCTGCCACCCCTTCATCCTGGCCCAGGGGTCCCTCTCACCCGTCGGGGCTGTCTTTCCCCACAGGCAAGTTCACCTGCATTGAGGTGAAGTTCCACCTGGAGAGGCAGATGGGTTACTACCTGATCCAGATGTACATCCCCAGCCTGCTCATTGTCATCCTTTCCTGGGTCTCCTTCTGGATCAACATGGATGCGGCACCAGCCCGGGTGGGCTTGGGCATCACCACGGTGCTCACCATGACCACACAGAGCGCCGGCTCTCGGGCCTCCCTGCCCAAGGTCAGCTCTGGCTCCGTGCTGGGCTCCCCTGCTGCAGCCTGCCCAGGCACCCAGGGTTATCACTGCCACCCCCAGTGCTCCAGGGGCAGCCTTTCAGTGGGAATGGCTTGGCTCTGCAGCCTGGTTGGCTGGGACACCACATGTGCTGAGGAGGAACACGGTGCTGCTTGGCTGGGCGAGCTCTGGCCCGTGTGTCCAAGCTGAGAGGGCTCCTGTGCCTCTTGGCAGCAGGATAAAATGGGGTGAGGGGGGGTGTTTGACAAGCGAGGTGGGGGCCAGTGGGTGCCTGAGCCCCCTCTCCCCTGGCAGGTGTCCTACGTGAAGGCCATTGACATCTGGATGGCCGTGTGCCTGCTCTTCGTCTTTGCTGCCCTGTTGGAATACGCAGCCGTCAACTTTGTCTCCCGCCAGCACAAGGAGTTCATGCGCCTGCGCCGCCGCCAGCGCCGCCAGAGGATGGTGAGTCCTCTCCCCACCACTCTCGCTGACACCTGTCCATCCTCAGCCCCTGAGGGGACACCCCAGGGCTGCAGGGCCACTTTCCAGCAGCCCCCAGAGCAGGGCTTGGCGCTGGGCTGTGTTCATTGCCCAGGGCTTGTGGCTGGCTCCTCTGGCACACCAGGGACCCCCTACCTGCCTGAGCAGCACAGGGCACAGCACCCTTGAGTGCCCCAGGCCTTGCTTAGGGTGCTGCCCTTCTCCTGCAGGGACACCCTCAGGCTCTGCTTCCTCTCAAAAAGTAGAAAAGTGAACAGTGAGGATGGGGGAAAAACAGCCTTTCCCCTTACCTGCAGCCCCAAACCTGGGCTCCTTGCTGTGCCTCAGCGGTGACAGGGGCTCACTGCTGTTGTGCCAGGGTGGTGAGGCACCAAGGGGACCTGGTGGCACCCAGGGACAGGTCTGGGTTGTAGATGTGAAGAGGCAGGGTCCCTCGCTCGTGGAAATGGTCCTCCCCTCCGTCAGCCCATCAACACAGGCATCAGGCCTGAAAGACACTTGGGGTGGGCATGTGGCTGCCCCACTCTCATTGCCTTGGCATAAACACACCGTGAGGCAGCAGATCTCTGCAGAAAACATGAGTACACATACGCACCACCTCGGCTGACAGTGCCCTATGCAACCAAATCCTGTGCTGAAGACAGATCCTGGTGCCAGGGCACTGCTGGGGGGATTTCCCACACACACAGACCCCCGTGTACCCACCGTCCCCCAGAGCCGCTGCCCCGGGGCCGGGGTAGGGCCATGGGTCACCCGCTGTCCTGTTTCTGTTTGGTGCACACTGCTGGATGCCAAAAGGGCCTGAGCAGCGGGACGGCCAGCCTGGAGTCCCTGCGGCAGCTGAGCAGCCGGCACAGCAGCGAGCACACCTACGCGACGCTCTCGCAGCTCTCCAGCTCCCGGGTAAAGCACGACCCCCCCCGGCAGCCCCCCCTGCGGTGCAGCTCACCTTCCCCTCCCCAAAACAAGCCCCCCAGGAGCCGGCCCCGAGGGGCTCCACTGGAAGAGGCAGACCAGTGATTTGCACAGAGTATGTGCCCGTAGGATGGAGCTGCTGCTCCCTGGGCTCAAAAGAGTTTTGAGAGAGGGATGGGAATGGAGAGCATCTCCCTTGCAGACACCCCCACTTCGTGCCTCAGTTTCTCCCTCTGTGAAACGGTCCCCTTTGCTAAGGACTGAGTGATGCTGAGGCAGACTGATGGCTGCTCCTGAGCTGCTGCCCAGCTCTGCAGGGCCAGGGAAGGGAGCGGGAGGTTCTGTAGAACCCGAGGGGCATCTGATGGCTTAGGACAGACCTCCCCGAGGTGGAGGCTGCAGAGCCACTCCGGGGTGCTGTTGACATGGTACTGGGTGCAGCCAGGAGCACCTCGGGATGCTCCTCTGTCAGAGACCGGAGCAGAGACCCACTGCACGCGGCTCCTGTGCCTGACAAAGCAAATCCCTCCCACGGACCACCCAAATCCACGCCCAGGAGCTCCCGCAACCAGCCTCGGCCCCCAGTAAGCACCCTGGGGCTGCCCCAGCCCAAAGGGACCCTGCGGCGGGGAGGACCAGTTTGCCATCTCCGGGGGGAGTAGCTGCTGGCCCCCAGGGCACAGGGGGCTCCCCACTCCAGGGCAGCCGCCAGCGCTCAGCCTGGGGCAGGGAAATAAAACTCCGCTGCAAATAAGAACTAATCTCAGCAGTTTGAGCCGCTGCTGCTCTTCCGACTGAAAAATCTTGCTTAGTCTGTGGATTGCTGAGTTAAATAAGGATGGCAGGGGACGAACTCTCTGCATGAGAGCCCCCGTGCCAGCCAAGCTAAGCTCAGCAAGCAGGGCTGCTCTCCGTGTCCTGGAGGGCAGTGCCGGTCAGAGACAGCAATTGAGATCCAGCACCCAGGCTGCAGGTGGGCATGGCACAGAGAGAGGCACTGGCCCTGGGAGAAGGGACCCTCCACAGCTGGATACAGCACCAGCGGGGCGCAGGACAGACAAGCCACAGAGACCAAATGAGTCCAGATGAGCCCAAATGAGCCCAGGGACTCAGTAAAACATCAGATGTGCAGCCTGTGCTTGCACACGCCTGTCCCTCCCCAAATCTTTGCACACACCAGCCTCCCCAAGGATAACAGAGCAGGACAAGGCACATGGCTCACGGTACACAGCTCTGGGTGGGGAGGCCAGCTGGCCAGCACCTGAGGGACTGCGAGGCAAGCAAGGCTGTGTCCTGAACGGTGACAGTGGGCTGTGACTGAAGATTTTCATGGTGTTTTTGCAGCTTTGATTGTGGGACATGCAGCTCCATGGGCATGTTGCCCTCTCTGCAGCCCCCTGCCAGAACGGCAAGAGACAGGGTGAGCAAGGGCAGAGAGCTCAGCAAGGAGCCGAGCTCTCTCAGCCTCCCTCCTCTGCTGCACCAGGCAGCCCCCACCAAGCAGACATTGGGAGAAATGGGGGTCTGGGCCCTTGGAAGGACTGGGGGGCCCTGCAAGCCCTGGTGGTGGCCAGGTTCCTGCATCCCTGCCTGGCTCTGCCCCAGCAAGATGCCTGTCCCCTCCTATTCACCAGCACAGGCACACTTCCACCCTGCAGCAAACACAGGTGCCACAGCAGTGCCTGCACCCCTGAGATCCTACACCCCAGTGCACCCTGCACCCCCATGTGCCCATCCTGCCCCTCACACCAGTTCACCCCCATGCCCAAGAGTTGGGTTTCTCCAGCTCCCGAGCTGGAGCTGGGAGGAGGCTGGGGGGATCTGTGTCAGGCTGGCAGGGCCAGGGTTGCCTTTGGATGCACCCCTAAAACGTGCCGGACGGGAAGGCCATGGGTCAGCACTCACCCCCATCCCCTGTGCACACCACTGCTGGTCCCGTGCTCCTGCTTGCACGATGCAGGCTCTCCAGAAAAGCACCCAGCCTCACACCAGGCACTCAGCACCACGGGGTGGGTAGGACACGCAGCCACAAGCTGCTCACCCTGCAGCACCAGCACCCGCGGGCGCCCTGGCTGACAGCCTTTCCCTTCGCCAGGAGGAAGAGCTTGTCCGCGAGAGCCGCTTCTACTTGCGAGGCTACGGGCTGGGCCAGTGCCTGCAGCCCAAGGACGGGGCTGGGGAGGGCCCCAGCATGTACAGCCCCCCTCCAGCCACGCTGCTGAGGGAGGGGGAGGCCCTCCACAGGCGCTACATCGACCGGGCCAAGCGCATCGACACCATCTCCAGAGCCGTCTTCCCCTTCACCTTCCTGGTCTTCAATATCTTCTACTGGGTCGTTTACAAAGTGCTGCGCTCGGAGGACGTCCACCTGGTGCCCTGAGGCCTGGAAAAGTACGACTGCCTGTCTGTCTGACCCCCCCGCAGTGTGCCCGGGCAACACAAGCTCAGCCAGAACTGCATTTCCCTCTGTCCCGGAGCAGCGGCTCAGCTGGGCTGCGCCTCAGAGCCTGGACATGTGGCAGCCCATTCCCCACTGGATCCCAGGGCACCAGGCAGGGGGATCAGTGACCACAGGTCCTCACAGTCAGCTGGAGAGAGGGACCCTTCCTACATCCTGCATGGTGTCATCCCCGAGGTACCCAGGGATGCTGTGCTGTCAGGGCACAGGGAACAAACACTACCCAGGAATGCAGTGCTGGGTGGCACAGGGGAGCCCCTGGAACTTTGGCACGCTGCACAGACAGTGGTCAAAGAACATCACCTTCCAGAAAAAGACGCTCCACCTCCACACCTACCCGCTTAGGCTGCAGCTTCTCCAGGCTGCATCACGGAGCTGAGGGCCACGAGCAGCGAAAGGAAGAGGGTGCAGTTCTCTCTCCTCTACCCTGGAGCTCGGTTGGAGGAAAGGCTGGATGGTATGGGCTGCTGGCTACGGCCCCATAGCCCCCAGCCCAGCAATGGACAGGGCCCCTCCAGCCCCCAGCCAGCTCCAACGCACAGCAAAGCAGCGGATCAGGGATGCTTCCCTCCCTGCACAGCTCAGAACTGCCCATGATGCCCACGGCTGCAGGCAGGACTGTGGCAGGGGCACTGCACAGGAGGCTCTGTTTGCTCCAAGGCAGTGCCAGCTCTGAGGCAGGCAGCAGGCAAGCCCAGTCCCGCTGATGGAGAGGGGGCACAGATGGCCACTGCAGTTGCAGATGGCAGTCGCTGGGCACTGGGAAGCCAGCACTGCGCTATCAGCCGGGTAGGGCCCACAGCCCATCCTCCAAGGGAGATTTTCAGGATGAAAGCAGTGGGGACAGCTTGGCTGATCCTTTCGGGTGAGCAGAGTGAATGGTGGCATCCCCAGACTGCTGCGTTTCCAGAGCAGCACAATTCCAGCAGAGAGCCAGGGGTGGAAACCAGCCTGTGCCCCAGCCTGGCACCTGGGTGCTGCATCCCCTGGGCATGTTCACCCCTGCTACCCCTCCTCTGGACAGGAAAGCAACTGAAGCCTTGACAGGACAAGCTCAGCAAGGCTTCCAGCCCTCCAGACCTGGATACCCTCCATGCTTAGCAGGAAATAAAAGCAGTAGGTGACATTTATGTAGGTCCTACAGAGAGAAATGTGTTGATGCTCTCCTTTCCCTCTGCCCACAGTCAGCCTGGGGGGCTTGCAGCCCTTCCCCTCCACGGCCATGGGAGCCAGAGAAGGCCCAGGGTCTCTTCCAGGTAGGGCAGGATGGAAACAGGATTTTCCCCTTTCCCTGAAGGCAGTGACCCACCTGTCATGGCAGAATGGACCCTGCGGGGCAGGGGGACACGGGCAGGAGGCCAGCACTGCCTTCTGCAGCCAGACCCAGGAAGAAACCCCTGCTATGACCCCTGGCCTGGCTCCTCAGGCAGGAATCACCCTTTCGCTCACAGGACTGGGAGCATTGCCCTGCCCCACCCGACTCCCTGAACCCCACAGAGCCCTCACCCATTTCACAGACCGGGCAAGCAGAAAACCGGCCCCAGTCCCATGAGAGGACTGAGGGACCCATGAGGACAGGCTGGGCCAGCTCCATCCCATCACCACCACTGTGCATGCCTCCCCCACCGTGGAGTTCCCTGTGGGGCCCCACCCCGTGTCCAGGCTGGACTGGCTTTTGGGGAGGCCCTGTTTGGAGGCAGAGGAAGGGGTGTCCCTCGGCTCCCCAGCACCCAAGGCAGTGCCAAACGGGGAGGTACCAGTGTCTGAGCAGCACCCACAGGCACTGGGCAGCCACGTCGACCTCCAGCAGGGGTGAGGTTTTTAAACAGCATCGATCTTCCTACGCAAATAAAGCTTTCTGGGATTTTCAGTGGCGTGCCGGTGATTTGTCTCTGCCGAGAACCCTGCAGCCAGCTCCTGCTCCCAGCGGGGCCCCAGTGTGTTGGGGGGACAAGGGCACAACCACCCTGTGGGGACAGGAGCCCTGACCTGCCATTAGTCACAGATGTCATTACCTCAACGGGTGATTTTTCTGACATCATGTTTATCTCCCCCATGGGAGACACCAGCAGGGATGGGCAGGAGCCCCCTGCAAGCTCCCAGCCCCAAGCTCAGTCACTCTCCCTCCCCACCCAGCTCTGCAGGGTGTTCCCCATGGTCACCCCAGCCCCTTTCCACCCCATTCAGGCTTGGCCAGGAGACAGGACCCTGGAGGAGGCAGAGGTGGAGACAGGGGGGCTCTGGCTCTGTGGTGGAGCTCAGACACCCGAGCATGTGCAGCCTCCTGACGAATAAACCTCCCTGCCCGACCCCTCGGCCCCTGCAGGCTGCTCACTGGGTGGGTGCCAGCCTTACAGAGCTGCCAGCTGTGCTGGGGGGCTTACGCCAGCCCTGCAGTGCCACCCGGGGCCAGGGCTTTTGTCCCCAGCTGGTGCAGGGGCGGGCAGAGCCCACAGCTGAGGGCTGAGCGCCCAAGCAAACATCAATCTCCCTCTGTCCTCCCAGCCAACTTTCACAGACCAGCTCTGTTGGTACCTCGCAGCCCCATCGCCCGCCCGGCCCCACCGAGGCCTGCGGAGGCAGGGAGGAGAGAAAGCAAGCTGCGCCCACGCTGGTTGGGTCCTGGGGCTGTTCTTTACAGGGGACAAACGAAACTTCCCCAGGGGCTTGCTCTCGTCCCCACCCCAAACCTAGAGGGGATGCGGCCAAGGGGAGAGCCATGAGATATTTTACAGCAGTACAGTGCACCCAGATCCTTCACTCCCTGCTCTCCTTCTCCTCCCTTGCTGGATGTCAGTGTCTGTTTGGTGATAAATGCTGCAGCTTTGTAAGCCCCAAGCCACTCAGCTCCGGGAAACAGCACATCCCAATAAGAATGGAAAATGTAAAAAATCAACACACCCATCCTAAGCCCAAGCCCCCAGGTCCCATGCACTGGTCACTGCAAGGTGGGGTGGCTCATCTCTGGAATTAAAGGCATGAGGGAGCACTGCTTGGTGGCCCCACAGATCCCTGAGATTTGGGTGCCCCTGGGGAAGTTTCAGGGTCAGGAGCAGCACTTGATCCCTGCCCGGTTTGGACTGTGAGCTGCTGGGACACCCACAGAGCTGCAGGGCTGTCCCTGCCCTCCAGCACACAGCTCCTCACGTCCCGGGGACAGCAGCAGTACCCAGGCTGGGGGTGCTGAGCCCCATGTGCTCCCACAGGTCACACCATGGCCAGGGGCCAACCCAGGTGGCTCCATCCCCCAGCAGAGCCCACGGCCTTTGGACAGAGTCGCTTTTCCATTCCCCACCCAAGGCTGTGCATTGCGGCGGGGGGGCATCCCAGCCACCACAGGAGGCAGCTCTGGGCACAGGACCAACAGCCATGGCCGAGTTAATTACTGGTTTAAAAGGAAGTTAATGAAGTTAGCACCAGGTTAATGGGGCCCCCAGACAGCAAAATGAGCATCATCAGCACTGGCAGCTTCCCGACAGCCTGCCAACAGCACGCCCAGGGCCAGGAGCACACACGGGTTTGGGGCAGCCCTTGCCAGCCCCAAGGGCTCCTTGGAGGCCCTCTGTGTGTCCAAGGAAATGTGCCCTTGGCTGGGCACTGCACTGGCACACCAGCCAGGCCCCTGCTCTGCCAACCACAGAGGGCCTGATCCTGCTGGAACTGAGCTCTGCCGCTGTCCACGGGCAACATCAGGATGCCCAACCTTCCTGTGTTCCCCCTCTCCTTCACTCCTTCACAGCCTGCAGCTCCCTTGGGACAACACCAGCTGCCAGAAATTTAGCCAACCATCCTGTCTGGGTGCAGCAATGCCTGCAGGACAACGTGTCCCACAGCGAGCAGGACTCCAGGTTTGGAGCCAGGGGACTGCAATGCATAAGGGACAGGCGACAGCTCTGCTGGGGCTCTGAGCAACCCCTGCACATTGCCTGGGCACAGAATTGTTTTTTGTAAAGAAAACAGCAAGCTCCTAAGTCAGCCAGGCAGTTCTGAGCGGGCCAGGGCTGCTCCTTACAAGTGGGGAAATGGACACGAGGGCAGCACCAGGAGCTGCTGCTGGGATGGGCTGTGCCACGGGCACAGGGCCCTTGCAGGACCACAGACCCACAGGGACAGGAACCCTCCATCACAGGGAAGGTCCAGGCGCAGGGTGCTCTGTGCCAGCAGCCCAGCCCTCAGCACAGCTCTGTCAGTGCTGCCCCTATGACAGAGGAGCCCCAGTGCACCCCCCTGCCACCCAAGGTGTGCCTGCCACCCCCACCAGGGCCCTGCCAAACCCCACACCACCAGGGCCACATCCCCCCCAGCCCTAGCAGGGATCAGCCCTGCAGCACTCCCAAGCCCTGGGGATACGGGATAACTGCCCAGCTCCAGACTGTCGTTTTGCACAAGAGAAAACAAAGCCATGAGGTTTTCCAGCCCCCAGAGTGTCTTGTTTTGTCCGACTTTGAGAAATCTCTGTGCTTCGGCTCCCCAAGGGGCAGGGGGAGGACCCAGGCACTGGAACAAGGAGTGATTATCAACCCACGGGCTCTGAAGGGCTTTTGTTCCCTGGATGTGCCAGAGCAGGGATCGGAGGACACCTAGCGAGATGCCTGGATGGCCCCAGCACCAGAGGCACCCGCAGCCCAGGGCCGTGACCCACAGCCCTGCAGTGCTGCCATCCTGCTCCCCTCCTCCTGCTGTGCTGGGGGCCACGACAAGAGATCCAGTGGGGCTGCAGGGGCTGGTCCAACCCTGGGGAGAGGCACAGGGGAGAAGAATTGGCTTCTCACTTCCCACTCTTCTCACTGCTGCCTTGGCATTGGGAGCCTCCATGGCTCCCTGACAGGCCACACATGCTACCAGCGATGACACCCTCAGCAATGCTCAGTGATTCCTGCAAAAACAGGGATTAAATCCAGATGTGCTGACTGGTGTCAGGTCATTAGAGCTCTTCCGGTCCTGGTGATGCTCCACTCAGCCAGGCAGAAAGAGACCTGGGAGTTTGGATTAACAGGAAGCTGAACATGAACCAACCGTGTGCCCAGGAGGCCAAGAAGGCCAATGGCATCCTGGCCCGTACAAGGAAGAGTGTGGCAGCGGGAGCAGGGAAGTGATTCCTTCCCCTGTACGCAGCACTGGTAAGGCCACCCACGGAGTGCTGTGTCCGGTTCTGGGCCCCTCAGTTCAGGAAGGACATGGAGGGGCTGGAGCAGGTCCAGAGAAGAGCAACGAGGCTGGGGAAGGGACTGGAGCACAAGTCCTGTGAGGAGAGGCTGAGGGAGCTGGGAAAGCTCAGCTTGGAGAGGAGGCGGCTCAGGGGAGACCTCATCACTCTCTACAACTCCCTGACAGAAGGCTGTAGCCAGGTGGGCGTCGGTCTCGTCTCCCAGGCAACCAGCACCAGGACAAGAGGGCACGATCCTAAGCCCTGCCAGCGGAGGTTTAGGCTGGGTATCAGAAAGAAATTTTTTTACAGAGAGAGAGAGCAATCAGACACGCTGGAGCGGGCTGCCCAGGGAGGGTGGTGGATTCGCCGTCCGTGGAGGCTTTTTTAAGACGAGACCGGGCACGGCAATCAGCGCCACGGCGCGGTAACCGCGGCGGCGCCGGCTTTTCCAACCAAAAAAGGGTCTTTTCCAAGCAAAAAAGGGTCTTTTCCAGCCCGTTTTGCGCCCCGCGGTTCCCACGCCCCCTCCCCGCGCCGCGCCCGCCACGTGACTCGGCCCTCACGTGGCCCCCGGGAGGGCGGGGCGGGAACGGGGGAGGGCGGGGCCTCCGCCAGCGCCAGCGCCGCGATTGGCCGCGCCCGGGCGGGCTCGCCGGCGATTGGCCGCCCGCGGCTGCCCCTCACGCCGCGGCCACCGCGATGGCGGCGCGGTGGGTCGCGGTGGTGGTGGCGGCGATGGCGGCGACGGCGGCGGCGCTGGACAACGGGCTGGCCCGGACGCCGCCCATGGGGTGGCTGCACTGGGAGCGCTTCCTCTGCGGCACCGACTGCGCCGGCCACCCGAGCCGCTGCGTCAGGTACGGGCGGGCGGCGGGGGAGGCGAGGCCGGGGGGGGGGGGCGAGAGCGGAGAGGGGATGG
>JAWMRA010000146.1:16508824-16529959 GCA_035584735.1 Pseudotriccus pelzelni | reverse complement strand
GGCGCGGGCACGGAGGTGCCCGCGCCGGTACCCGCGCTGTCCCCCCCCACCCCTTTCCCGTGCTCTCTCCCCCCCCAAATCTGTGCTTGAGGGTGTGGGGAGAGACACAAAGGGACGCGGCTGCCGCATCTCTCCCCGCTCCCTGCGCAGCGAGCAGCTGTTCGCGGAGATGGCGGACAGGATGGCGGCCGAGGGCTGGAGGGAGGCCGGCTACGAGTTCCTCTGCATCGACGACTGCTGGATGGCCCCGACGCGCGACGGGCAGGGCAGGCTGCGGGCGGACCCGCAGCGGTTCCCCGGGGGGATCCGCCGGCTGGCCGACTACGTGAGTGCCACCCCCTCTGCCCTTGCCGAGGTGTGGGGTTTTTCCTCCCCCTGCCCCATTCCCCAGGTCTCTCTCTCTCATTCTCTCTCTCTCTCTCTCATTCTCTCTCTCTCTCTCTCATTCTCTCTCTCCCTGCAAGCTGCAGGTGCACTCCAAGGGCCTGAAGCTGGGCATCTACAGCGACGTGGGGGAGAAGACGTGCGCCGGCTTCCCGGGCAGCTACGGCCACTACGAGCTGGACGCCCAGACGTTCGCCTCCTGGGGCGTGGACCTGCTCAAGTTCGACGGCTGCAACTCCGGCTCGCCGGAGCGGCTGGCAGAAGGTGGGCACGGGCTCCAGGCAGCCCTTCCCGTGGGTGGGGTTTGCTCACAAAAGGCGGCACGAGGCTCTGTTCCCAAAGGTGCTGAGTGTTGCTTGGCCCCCCGCCGCTCACTCTCCTGGAGCTCTCCTGCGAGCAGAGCTTGGGAAAGGAGCTTTCTCGTGGCGTTGAGCGCGGACACATCAGCTGCGTGATTTGCGGGGGGGTGGCTGTGCAGGCTGCTCCTCAGCTCCTAACACAGCAGAGGCTTGGCCCTCCTGCAGGTGCCCTTTCTGGAGAGCTCGGAGCGTTTCACACACTTAACCCTCAATCCCCGTGGCGAGGCTGTGTCAACGTGAATCAGCCTGAAGCAAGAGCAGGTTGTGTCAGCCATGAAAAGGGCAGCTATGAGAGCTTTTAAAAGATGAAAATGAAGGGAATCATGGCATAATAATCCCACTGGGGTTTTCATTTTCGGTGTAAATATCACTTCAGAAGTGATTTGCACACGGGCTGTCAAGGCAGCAGCTGAAAGCTCAGTAGCTCCCTGTGCTGAGGGGGGTTGGCTACAGGCTCGTTGGAAGCACGAGCAAATCCCAGTGCCACAGGAGCAGATTTGAGGGAAGGACACTTTAACTTGGAAGGCATTTTTCTCTAGCCTGGGCTCTGGCTGCTGGCACACTCGGCACCACAGCGTTTGGCAGCAGGAGTCCTGCACGGAGTCCTGTCTCTGCCTGGCAGGGAGGACCTGCCCGAGTGACAATGCCATCGAAGCCAGATGGTGGGGCATATGCCAACTGCCACAGACAGGAGCACAGCTCAGCACCCTGAGTGACAGCTGAGCTGAGAGTTTCTGTTGGATCATATGTGTAGCCCAGATACAATCCAGTTGTACTGAAGCAGCTCCAGAGGAGAGAGCAGACTTTTCATTCCCTCTCTGCCGATTAGAAGGGACTTAACAGGGCTGTCTGGGGACAAGGACAGGAAAAACTAGTGCTTTTGCATTCCTGCCCAGTCCATATGGTGCAACTGCCTCATGAGAACGTATTCCTGCGACATTACCCGGCAAAGCTGCACTGCTTGATAGATACTGACTTGTATTTCCTGGGTATCTAGAGGGAAAAGTGCCACACAGTAAAGCTTTCAACCTCTCCCATGGCTGTATGTACAAAGGGATCAGCAGTCTTGGGGGCAGTAAGCCTGCCCAACCAAAGCTGTGAAGCAGCTCACCTGTCCTTGTCTCAGACTGGCTGCAGACTGAGCTCCCCTGTCCTCCCTGTGGAGTCTCAGCCATGATAGTGTGTTCAGCCTTGATTCTGTGAGAGCTGAGCTGAAACCTGAACCCGTGACATCAGGTTAGTTCTGCAGAGGCTTTGATCTCCAAGGGGGTTGTGTAACCTCTGTCTTCCTTCAGGTTACAGGCGCATGTCTCTGGCCCTGAACAAGACTGGAAGGAGCATTGTGTACGCCTGTGAGTGGCCTTTCTACTTGAGGCCCATGCAGCAGGTAAGAAGTGTTTCTCAAGGCTTATCCTGGGGTTGAAAGTGGGAAGAACAGAAAAACATTAAGACTGAAAAACGGCATCCTGAGGAATTCTGTTCTGGCAGGGACCAAGGCTGTAAAATGGAGGAAAAATACTTTTTCCTCTAGAGCCCTGAACTACACCTGAGGTGAGTCACTGCTCTGCTGAAACAGATTCCGTAGGATCCTGCAGCAGGAAGGCACAGCCCAGCTGGAGCATGCCAAAAAAAAACCACAGCAGCATCCATCTGCTTTCTGTCCCCAAGGAACCAAGCAGCAAACCTCTGGCAGTGCAGACACACAGGCTCAGTGTTACTCCTCATGGACACAGAGTGCTGCAGACTCAGCCTTGCAGTCACCTCTGGGGACCAGGAGAGAGGCTTTGTGACATCCCCCACATTGTTCAGTGACACATTTCTGCCAGCCAGGGTCCGTGACACACACGTTGCCCTCAGCTGGCTTCCCCTGTGCCACGGTGACAGAATGGTGCCATTCCCTCCCAATGGAATTAAATGTATTACTCAGCAAAGGGTGTAAACCCAAGAAATGGCGGTAATTATTGGGATATTACAGTTTAATTCTACTGGCCCTGTCGCACCCTCAGTAAAATTGCGCTGAAAGGAATTTTCTAACAGAGCTGGTGGCCACAACTGTTCTCCCAAGGGAAGCAGTTGTGTTGGGAGGTGGCAGACTGGAGTCACTGGGCACAAAGCTTCCTAGGCAATGAATGTACACATCACCCAGATAGCTGGTGATGGAAGGTGTTATCCTAGTACTCCCCCAAATTACCCCTAATCCATTTAGCCTTGTGTACACTCCTATTGTTGTACAGCCGGGCGCCCTGGCTAATCACACTCATTGTTTTGGCAGCCCAATTACACGGAGATCAAACAGTATTGCAATCACTGGAGGAACTTTTATGATGTCTATGATTCCTGGAACAGCATCAAGAGTATCTTGGAATGGACAGCTCTTCACCAGGACAGCATTGTGAAGATAGCTGGGCCAGGGGGCTGGAATGATCCTGACATGGCAAGTACCGCAACACCCACTGCTCTTGAAGCATCAGCAAAGCATCCTTCCCTCAGTTGTAGGATGGGAAGGGGGGGAACTAGGGGAGAAACATTGAGGGGAAGGGGTGTGATGGGACCCTGTAATCAGGATCTTGAGGAGGGGGTCCTGGCTGGAAAGGGGAAGAGAACCGCAGGTACAGGTGGTACCAAGGAAGCACCATCTTAGTGTAATGCAGCCTCCACAGGCAGCACCAGTTCAAAACAGGTGTGGCACTGGAGGACAGTCTCCAAAGTGCTGATGTCCCATCAGAGGAAAAACCCCTGTATGTCACCATTGCAAGGAAGGACCTAGCCACTTAAGGAGCCGCCTTTACTTCCACCAGTGGCTCATTCTAAATTGCCTTGCTAATCATGCCTTGTTTTTCCCTACCTGCTCCTGGCACTCAGCCTATCTAGCCAGGCTCCAGAGAGGGGGCCCACCCTTTGCATCCTGTCATTTCCCGGTGCTTGGGTTGATGGCCCAGTTTCTGCTCTGCAGGCAGCGTTACCAGGCGGTTTTTGTTTTCCTGTCGCAGCTGGTGATTGGAAACTTCGGGCTG
This sequence comes from Pseudotriccus pelzelni, assembly GCA_035584735.1. Lineage (NCBI taxonomy): Eukaryota > Metazoa > Chordata > Aves > Passeriformes > Tyrannidae > Pseudotriccus > Pseudotriccus pelzelni. Next base: position 16,526,202 of record JAWMRA010000146.1, on the reverse strand, counting down.
AGCTGGGACCAGTCGGTGACTCAGATGGCCATGTGGGCCATCATGGCAGCTCCCCTCTTCATGTCCAACGACCTGCGGCACATCAGTCCCGAGGCCAAGTGTCTGCTCCAGAACAAGGAGGTGATCGCCATCAACCAGGACCCGCTGGGCAGGCAGGGATACCGGATCCTCAAGGTACAGCAGGACCGGGCTGGGGGTGCGGTGTGGGGCACAGGCAGCCAGCCAGCCCCACAGAAAGGGGACACAGGAGGAGGGATAGAGGTACCCAGGGAGCCTGTTTGTTCCCAAAGCCTGCTGGAACAGACAGGCATGACCATCGCTCCAGCCTCCCTGACCTGAGCCCCAGGTTTGTTTTCTCCTTGGCAGGACAAGATCTTTGAGCTGTGGGAGCGGCCCCTGTCTGGCCGAGCGTACGCTGTGGCAGTGCTGAACCAGCAGGAGATTGGGGGACCCCAGAACTTCACCTTCTCCCTCACCTTCCTGGGCAATGGACTGGCCTGCAACCCAGCGTGCTCCGTGCGCCAGGTCCTGCCAGCCAGCAGGGACTGGGGCGTTTACAGCTGGATCTCCTCCCTGAGCGTGGAGGTGAACCCCACAGGCACCGTGCTGCTCAAAGTCCTGGTGCTATAGCAGGCACAAAGACAGTCTTCTCCTAAGCTTTAGACTCCGTCTGAACTCCTTGAGAAACTCCTTGTGGCAGGAGTCTCCTTCCTCCAAGCAGGTGCCTTTGTTCTCAGGTGTTCAGTACTTGAACTTCCAGCCTAATGTGGCAAATACCCATCACTCCATCACCAAGAGGGAACAAAGAAAGGGACGCTGGTCTGCTATTTATCCTTTCTCTGGCATCCCACCCAACTCCTTCTCCAAGGAGCTGGAACAGCAACTCCAGTTTCTGCCCACTGACACTACCAAGCAAGGAAAGGCAAGGGATACACATGCAGCATCCTACAGCTAACCTTGAGCATTTCAGGGACAAAAGGGAAACACACCCTGGCCACCTTGCTGTCTTTTCCAGACCAGGACACACAGTCCAGGAAAAGCTGCTCCTACCCCTCTAAAGAAACCCAACATTTTCCTCAGAGCACGGACATTTACTTTCTGACAGCTCAGGGACTGGCCTAAATCATTGCACTTAGCAACCTTGACAGCTGCTTGCTTGGTATAAATACGATTAAGTAGCATGTTGCAGGACTCAGCTTTTGAGTTTCTCCTTACAGCACAAATCTTCCTCTCACCAGTGGCTGTCACTTCCCTCCCTACCCTTCATGTGGCCACTGGAGTTCCCTTCCTCAGTGAGGTGCCTTCCAGAAAAAGCTGTGTGCTTGCTTGCACTGCTGGCAGCAGCCTTTGATTGACATAGGTCCTTCCAGGACTGGAGATGGATCATCACTTATGCAGCCATGCATGTACAAGTATGTTCTCTTCTGACCACTACACAGTCAGGATTTCTTCATCTCTTCATCTGTGATTAAGCACTTTGATTAAAAGTCCCTTTAAAAGGCTAAGCTTTTTCTTACTTGTACTGGAGGACAGCATGGTGTCAAGTTTTTGAAGACAGGCCAGTTTGTTCCAGTCACGTAAGGTTTTGTGGAAGGACTGCTAGAAACTGCACTCAGTGAAGCTGACAAGACACAGCCATGCAGTCCAGCCCACAGGCCAAAGCTGCCTAGAGAACTTTGAAAATGCCCATCACATCAGCCTATACTGAATAAGGAAAAATACAGATTCTGTGACAGTTCAGTAACCACGTGTCTCGGTCACCATGAAGGTCTCAAGAGGCATTTCTCCGTCCTCCACCTGAATTTTTACTAAAAGGAAGTTGCTCTCGGAAGAGAGAGCTCAGCCCTGCATTCCCAGCATCTGTTGACAGTGCACTTGCTACTGACAGGGAGCTGCTGCTTCACAGGGATTCTCCTGTACAAGGGAAGGCTGTCCTGCAACCTGCCACACTCCTGGCTGATGCCTATTTGAAACCTGCAATCTCTAAGCCACCACAGCACCTTATTAGGCACCTGCCTAGTGGTGCACTGGCTGCTCCAAAGCCTGTGGTCCTTAGGGCAGTACAGCTGTGAAAAGAAAAAAAAAAGGGAGCCTCCAGCCAAGTGCAGGGGCTGTTCAGGGGAGTTCAGGTTACTCTGCTCCCCACTGTGGTGGAAACATTGCTGGCTGCAGCAAATCTCACCTGCCTCTCTTGGGCCAGGGGCCGGAGAGGGAAAAGCCCGACTCGGGCACTTCTGCTTCTTTTCTATCAGTCATTGGTTCATGTACCAACAATTCAAATTCACCACAGCATTCCTGAAGTGAAACCACTGTAGCAGGGATGTGAACTGCTTTGATGAAACAAGCTGCAGGAGTTCAAAGCAGATCCTTTTCACAAGGCTGAGGGAAAGCAGCAGCACAGTGTTCACATAGAGAAGTCACTGTGTGCAAATACCCACAAGGGCCATTCCCAAACACCTCTTACAAGGTAACACAGTAAGGAGATCCCAGCTATTGTGAGGGATTTTTCAAAAGCCTTCACGTTTCAAATTGTTCTCTTAGTAAGCAGAGACCTTCCTGCCAGGCTGATGTACTCACAACTCCCGCCCCATCAACACGAGGAAACACATAAAAACAAGCAGTGGCTCACTCTAAATACTTTAATATGGTCCGTGGTGAGTAGGATGATGCTCAGAACTGGATCACCTGGCCCTGTAAGAATCAAGAGACACAGTGAGTTTATTCACTACTGAGTATTGCCCCCCTTTCTCAGCCACTCAGGGCACACAAACCCACCTTTCTCTTCTTGTCTCCTCCCAGTTCAAAGTGCTTGCACCTCTTAATTGCCAGCATCCTCTTGGACCTGCAGTTGGGCTCCACACACTCCAGCCTCAGCACAATCTTCTTGGTGGTCTTGGCCTGGGAGGAGGAGGCAGAGTGTTTTAATGAACCAAACATCCCCAAGCAGACGAACTGCTGCTCTCAGAAAACCTGCACTCTTGAAGGCTCAGCAGTTTGTTCTCCTAAAGTGCAAAGAGAAACTACCAACAGAGGCTCCCTCCATTGAAAACAAGAAGGCACTTAAGGATCAGCAGGGGAATACAGTGGATTTGTGTCTTTACATTAAAGGATAGTGGGGCAGGGCCGGTCTCTGCAGGGATCAGCCCTGCTGGGAAAAGTTTGTGCCAGGGAACACAGGAACAGGCACTAGTACACTGTGGGAGAACAGACTGGCAGTGCTTAGGGGAAGCCCAGCAGAAAACTGGGCAGAAGAAACACCTGGAAGCAAAATGACTGACAGACTTTCTTTGGAAGGAGCAGTGGCACAACGGGCTCAATGCAGGCCCACAGCTCCTGGAAGCGGGATGACACCCAAAGAAAGGCTGCAGTGGGAAGAATCCAAAGCTGTGAGGGTGCTGGAGCAGCTGGACAGGGCTGCAGCCACCAGCTAAAAACCTCAGCCAATCACCCATACAATGCTGACTGGGAAAAACCAAAAATGGGGATGGCAGTGTACCTGTGCAGAGTGCCAACAGTGCAGCTACTTGGTGCACCCTGCTTGCAGAAGCGCTTTCTGAGAGGTCTCCCCACTTCCTGGCACAAATGCAACTCAAAAACCTGCTGTCTCATTTTTTTTCTTCCTGCTGGAAGAGTTCCTGTACGTCTCCAGCAGGACACCAGGGCTTTCCAGCACCGAGCTCTAAGAGCACAACTAAACAGTTCACACGAAACAACAAACTCACTCACACTGAGTTTTGCTTCCCTGCTGCAAACCACCACAGGTTTTTCCCTGCCCCAGGTCCCTGAAACGAATTCACAGATGCACTCAGGGAAAACATGCTGCAAGGCTGCAGTGCCAGGTACCCACACGGAAGGGAAAGAGTGACAGCAGCAGGTTTACAGGATGCACTGCTGTCCTTCCACTGCTGCTCCGGGGAAAGGCCCAGCACAGCAGCTCTCATTCCCTGGCTCAGCAGTAGAGATTTCCCTGGAGACAGCACACTGAGAGAAAATGATGCTGTGTTCTGCAGTACTCCCAGGAGCTGCACACACTTGGCTCCCATCTCCTTGTCAGGGAAAGCAGCCTCACAAACCCAGCAGAAAGTTTCAGTGATAAACTACTGGCACTTCCAAGGACATTAGGAAAGCAAGCAGAAGGCTCCTGACCCTTTGCCGTACCCTCCCCTTGGGCAAGCAGTGACAAAACCACTCCTTCTCTGTGCATATCCTTCCCAGCAAGACCCCAATCCCCTGCAGAACGTGCTCTGCAAACACACCCTGCACAGGACAGCAAGGAGATGCACCAAGCACCTCATGGGAGCCTACAAGGAAGAATGGAGAGGGACTATTTACAACTATTTACAAGTGACAGGACAATGGGGACTGGCTTCAAATGACAGAGCGCAGGTTTAGAATGGATATTAGGAAAAAATTCTCCCCTCTGAGAGTGGGGAGGCCCTGGCACAGGTTGCCCACAGAAGCTGTGGCTGCCCCATCCCTGGAAGTGTCCAAGGCCAGGTCGGACGGGGCTTGGAGCAACCTGGGATAGTGGAAGGTGTCACTGCCCATGTCAGGGACATTGGAACAAGATGATTTTTAAGGTCCCTTCCCATCCAAACCATTTCATGAGGCTGCTGTGGAGGGGGAGCTTGCACTGCCAGCACTGAGCTGTGTTAACGCAGGGCAGGGCACAAGGCTGAGGAATTCTGTCCTTGTCCCAGGAGCAGCACTCACCTTTTTACGGAAGATGGGCTTTGTCTGGCCCCCATATCCACTCTGCTTCCGATCGTAGCGCCTCTTCCCTGTGGGAAGAGATGGCTCTGGTCAGGCAACAACTCAGGAGGTGCTGCAAGCACAGCTCGTGCTTCCTAAACCCCAAGCAGATTTAGGATCCAGCCTGCCCCGGCACAGCCCACCATCACCCTTGGGGCAGGCAGCCTGGGCTCCAGAGCTGTGCCTCCACATCAGAACGAGCCAGGTTCACCCAGAGCACACCATCTCCTGACGAGTTAAACGTTCCTACACCTCGACCGCCCCAAAGTGGTTTGGACACGTCATTAGTGTTTTTATTGCTTTAGTTCCACATCTTTTAGCTCAAGCTGTTCTTCTCCCCCCCACACGCGCCCGCTCCCCACCGAGCCCCTGGTGCAGGGCCGCTCCGCCGGGGCCGCGCCCGTCCCTTACCCTGGGCGTACAGCGAGTCCTTCCCCTTCTTGTACTGCGTGACCTTGTGCGGCTGGTGCTTCCCGCACTTCTTGCAGTAGGTCCGGCGGGTTTTCGGCACGTTCACCTGAGGGGGAGCGGCGGGGAGAGCTCGGTCAGGGACGCGACACACACACATCACACCGCACCTGACGCGTCCCGCTCCAGGGCCCCGCGCCCGCCCCGCGCCCTGCGCCGCCATCGCGGGCCTGCGGCGGGGCGGATCGAGCCCGTCCCCGGGGCGGATGGCGGCGGATGCAGCCCGGCCCGTACGGGCCCGTCCCCGGGGCGGATGGCGGCGGATGGAGCCCGGCCCGGCCCCGCACTCACCATCTTGGCGGCGTCCCGGAGAGAAGGCCCGACCCGGAAGCGGAACGAGATAGGAGCGGGGGGGGGGAACCATAGAGAGGAGGCGGCAGGGAGGGCACGGGGCGTGAGCGCCCCCTGCCGGTGGGAGGAGAGCAGGGCGGCAGGTTGAGGGGGTCGAGGGGTGCGGGTGGGATTGAGGCTGGGGGTGACTGCGGTGACTGGGGTTGGGGTCTGTGACCGGGAGTGACTGCGGTGACTGGGGTTGGGGTCTGTGACCGGGAGTGACTGCGGTGACTGGGGTTGGGGTCTGTGACCGGGGGTGACTGAGGTGTGGGTCCGCAGCTGGGCAGGGTGACTGATGGGGCTCCGTGGCTGTAGGGGATGCTGGAGTAAGGGGTTTGCGGGATCTGCAGGGTGCAGGTGACGTCCAGCTGTTAGAAAGATAAATCACGTGTTGGTAGAGTTGCCTTGCTAAGATTTAGAGCTTGACACGACTCAATAATCTAAGACCTAAGGGGAAGTTAACAAAGCCTGGGGAGAAGGGTGGGCGGTGGTGGATACAAACAATGCAGAATTTGTGGACCACAAGGACACCTGGCAGAACTCCCAAGACAAGGAAAAACTGATAAAACTGACTCAGCAATCGTGTCAATGAAGTTACAGGTAATTCTGGCAGGGGGAGATCACAGCCACCAACTCACAGACTACTGACCCCAAAGAAGAGAAAAACTGAGCATGTGGACTAATCAGCGTAAGAAGCGAGTGAATCATTAACCAATAGAAGATAGAATATTAATTGATAGGAGAACGATGTAACTTGTAGCCAATAAACCTCAATACCTTCGTTTGCTAAAATGTTTATAAACAGTTCTGCAAGTTACTGTGCCAGCTTGGTGCCACCCAGCCCCCTTGTCTGCTCGGAACTCTAAATAAACCAAATATCTCAGCTCTGTGCGGGGATCAGCCTTGTGCACAGAGGGTAAAAGAACCCGCCTGGGGACAGCACAGGGACGGGCAGCCCAGAGGAGCCTGGAACCGCCCGCAGCCCATGGCAGGCTCTGGCCATGGCGATGTCCCGCTGGCCCCATGGCGACGTCCCCGTTGCCTGCAGGAGGAAACACAGATGCTGCCTTTGAGTCAGAAACCAGAAAAAGGGGAACCGAAAGGGTGGGGTTGGCCGGCGCCGTCCTTCCTCCCTCCCTCCCTGCGCGGCAGGCCCGCCGTCCCTCCCCGCTCCCGCCGCCACAGCCACCCCAACCCGGACCCGCCGGGGTGGGCGCGGGGCAGCGGCGGGAGGGCTGGTGAGCCCGGCAGGCCGGAGCGGCGGCAGGGCTGGTGAGTGCGGCCGGGGCATGGCGGCAGTGCCGGGGTGACGGTGCCCAGGGTGTCGGCGGGGCCCTGCCGGCGTGGCCGTGGCGCAGCCGTTGGCGGCGGGAGGCTCCGCGTGGCCCGTCCCGGTGGCCTCGCACCTCTGTTGGCCTCCTCGCGGCGCCGGGGGTGGGAGAGCCGTGCCAGGCACGGGCCGCGCGGTGCCGAGGCGCGGGCGAGCCGAGCTGGGAGGGCTCGGCCTCGGCCCCACGGCCTGAGCGGTTCCGAGCAGGCGGCATCTGACCCCGGGCAGGGGGCTGGGGGGTTCCACAGGGAAGGGGCTGTGCTGCTCTGGGGGTGCACTGGAGTAGGGGGGGCACGGCGGTACATGGGTGTCAGTGACCCCGGGGGTGCTCCGGAGCAGCAGGTTGGGGTGCTGACAGTGTCTGTGGCCATTCATTCCTTGCTTGGGCTTTTGGCAGCGGGCACTGCTGGGGTGCAGCTCCGGGCTTGTTCACCCGTCTGTCCTGTGCGGGAAGTTTCCTCCTCTGTCCCCCTCACCCGTTGATTTTGACACCCTCCGGGCTCAGCCTGAAACGTGGGGGCTGTGAGGTGTCACCCTTCCCTCTTGTCCCGAGCACGCCAGCCCCCCGCCAGACCCCATCCTCTCGGCTCCTTGGCAGGAATCGGGCCAGGGACAGAGCTTGCCCCAGGACCCAGGACCGTGGTGGAGGGTGCCAGCAGTGTGTGCCAGGCCGGGGGTGGTCTCAGGGCACGCTTGGCTGAGGTGTGAGCGCGGCAGGAAGTCCCATTAGCTGGGGGAGGGGGCACAGGACATGTTTCCACCCACCCACTCACCACCTCAGCTGTCTGAGCACCGCAGTGATGGCTTGGGGGGGTGAGTCCCACGGGACACCCGCCACTCCAAAGGACGGGCAGGGGCAGAGCAGGTCTGTCCCACTTCTGAGCCTCTCCCTGTGGGGAGCAGGGGGGAAAAACAGCTTCTCCCAGTTTGCCTTCCAAAGCTGTGTTTGCAGGAGAAGAAAAGGGAACAAGGTGTAGGTGAAGGGGAAGCAGGGAGTGTAGGTGGTCAGGGCAGGAGACAAGGAGCAGGGCTCCAGGAGATCACAGTTCAGCAGTGGCTCCACAGAGTTCACTCAACAGCTCCCCATTAGGTCCAGACTGGAGCCAGGTGTTTGTCATAGCCCACAGCTCCAGCCGCAGGGCTCTGGGGGTTGCTGGAACCATCTGGATGTCACAGCTCCCAGGTACAGCATGGAGGGACAGAGTGGGATGGATGGGCTGAGCCAAGAGATGGACTGGAATGATTTCCAGTCCCTGAAGGCAGAGCAGCAATGGGATGCGAGGCAGCAGTGGGATGAAGGGCTCTCATCTGAGCCCTTTCCTGCCCCAGCCTGCCTTTGAGAGGCTCAGAACAGCTTTGCTGAAGAGGGCTGGGGGAGGACTTAACCCTTCTGGCTGCTGGCCAGCTCTTGAAGCCTGGCCTCCAACAAGTGCTGCTCACAGGGGAGGAAAGCGGGTTGAGCCTTGTCCCTTCCCTCCTGCGGGGTCCATGGACACAGAGGTGAAGGATGACTTTAGGGCCACTCCGTGCTCTTGACAGCACAGCACGTGGCTACTGAGGGCCAGGACCTACCCAGCACTCTTTAGGGATTGGCCTCCCGTGACCACCCCTTGTGCTCTGCCAGGTCAGCACGTCCCCAGCACAGAGTGCCTGCGGTGGGGCAGGAGGAAGCGGCCCACACGAGCGCACATGCACAGTGCTGGAGGGGAGGAGGCGCCTGCGGGGTGTCACTGCTCGGGCTCCGCGCTCCTCCCCGCGGGATATGCTGCTCACAGCTTCCCTGCCTCCCTGCCTCTCCAGCTGTCTGTCCCTCTGCACACCCTGTGAGCCTCCCCAGCATCCAGCAGGAGCAGAAGCCATCCGGGTGGTGGCTTGTTCTGCAGCCCGGTGTGAGAGAGGGTTACACTGCCAGTAACCCACGCTGACCTGCCCACATCCCTCTGCGGCCGGTTCCTCCCTGCTGCGGGGGTCCCAGCGTCCCCTTCCTGCCCTTCGGGCAAGGAGGAGAGTGCACCTGAGGGAGGTCGAGCAGGTTTTGGGCTGAGCAAGTGCCCTGTCAGCGTTGTCTTGCCCACAGCAACCCCGCGAGCCCAGCGCGGGCGAGGCCGGGGGGTTGACATGGCCAGCGTCCTCCTGGAGAGCATCTTCCTGAAGCGCTCGCAGCAGAAAAAGAAAACTTCTCCCCTCAACTTCAAGAAGCGCCTGTTCCTGCTGACAGAGAGCAAGCTGTCCTACTACGAGTATGACTTTGAGCGGGGGGTGAGTCTGCAGCCTCGGGGGCTGTGCCATGGCAGCGCCAGGGGGTCTCCAGCGCCCAGCCCGAGGGGCGGCTGGATGGGGACAGGGGTTGGTTTGAGTCTCTCCAGGTCACCCTTTGGTGACCGTTTGAGCCCAGCCTGTCTCTTGCAGCGCCGGGGCAGTAAGAAGGGCTCTGTGGACATCGAGAAGATCACCTGTGTGGAGATGGTGGCACCTGAGAACAACCCTCCCCCCGAGCGGCAGGTCCCGGTGAGGAGGGTCCCGGAATTCCCTGCATCTCTCCCCCTGTCCCCTCGCTAGGAGAACAGGGGGAGTTACCCTTCCTGGGGTGGTGGCAGTGGGGAATAGCCCTGCTTGGCACGGGAGGCTCTGCCCATGCCATTCCAGGGGTCTGGCTTGATGCAGAGCAGGGGGATGGCAAAGGCTGTGGATCCCAGGGGAGGTGCCAGCAGCCAAGCACGGGATGCCAATGTCCATCTCTGCCTCTCTCTTCCAGAGGAAAGGAGAGGATTACAACAACATGGAGCAGATCTCAATCATCGAACGGTTTCCCTACCCCTTCCAGGTGAGTCCTCACTGCACTCCTTTGCTGGGCCATGCAGGGTGTTGGGGGGAGGACCCCAGAGGGACCTGGGGTCAAACATGGCATCACTGCCCCAGTGCCAGCTGTCACTCAGCTGTTTGGGAACACCCTGTTGCTGCCCACACTGCACAGAGCGGCCAGGTGAGCCTCTCTGAGCCTGAGGCAGCTCTATTTAAGGAGTCTGCTTAGACGGAAACCTGGTTCTGAGCTCCGTCCTGCTGCTCTCGGTCCCCTGGCTGATGCTGGAGGCATGCTGTCTGCCAGCTGCCAGCTCAGCCCCCAGCCCAGCTGCCTGCCCCCGCTGGCATCCAGTGTGGCCCCCGGCACAGCGAAAATCAGAGAAGGAAGTGGAAAGTCTCGGGGGAGGGGGCTTATTTATAACCTCTTTGTCACGGTCCCGAGAGCACCGTGCAGGGCCAGCAGGCACCAGCATGGGCTTGCTCGGGGTGGCCACCAGCCCTGGTTCCCCCTGTGAGCCCCCCCAGCCCGGGGTGCTGAGGTGTGGGGTCCTGCAGGTGGTATATGACGAAGGGCCCCTCTACATCTTCTCCCCGACGGAGGAGCTGCGCAAGCGCTGGATCCATCAGCTGAAGAGCGGTGAGTCTGGGGGCTCCAGCTCCCTTGGAGAGCAAACACGGCCACTCAGCCGTGCCTGTGCCTGACCCAGAGCACCAGGCTCATGGTTATGTATGCCCATGAGTGGAGGAGGGAGCTGCTCCTGCCACAGGGAACGGGGGGACACACTCACCTCTGTCACCGTCTAACTTCTGCAGCACCACAGCTAGCTCGGCTGAGGCTTCTTGTCCTCTCACAAACCCGCTCCAAAGTAGCTCGGGCAGGCTTAGAAATTATTGGGGCCAAGAGGAAACAGCAGCTGTGGCCACACAGCTGTACTGCCTTGCAAGGGGAGGGTTGAGTGCTTTAGGAAACACGGACAAGAAGGCTGCTGGAAGCCAGGGAGAGTCTTTTCCACCCCATCCTGAGCCTTGCTCAGAGCTAATGCTCAGCTGTGTTGGTGCTGCCTTGCCAAGCTGAGAGTGTGTTGAAGCAGCATTGCCAAGGGGCTTGGGTCAGGCAAAATCTGCTGGAGCTGCCTGTGTGTCTTGCAGGGGGTGGTGTGTATCTTTCTGTGGCTTTGTGCTGGTGGAGTGAGATTAGCTGCCTGAATTGACACAGGGAAGTTGGCTCAGCAAGGCGGAAGAGCAGGCTGATAACAGGGAAGTCAGTTATCTCACAAGAGCCCTGACAGGCAGCCAGCCCTCTCCCCACTTCCCTGCTCTGGGAGGAGGGTTGTGGGAGCTGAAGTCAGTGTAAAATCCACCGGGAAAGGGGGAGAGAAAATGCTGGACTTTTGCTGCTGGGATGTCCTCATCCAGAAAAGGGTCTCCCTGCGTCCCGTGGAGCTGCTGTGGGCCAGCCCTGTGCTGCCGTGGTGTTTGGGCACGTGCAGTCATCCCTCTAGACTGGGGAGAAGTATGAGGAAGCTGTTTGGTGCTTGCCTGGCAAGGGAGTGGTATCCTAGCAAGGGAAGTCTCCAAGCAGGCAGGGTATGGTAGCAGTGCCCTCATCTCCCCATGGCAATCCATGCACAGCACTGGCCTTCCTCACCACTTCTCAAAAACAGGGCTCAAAAGAGCTGTGAACCATGGGCTTGGAGGGTTGATGGATATTTCAGCTGGCAGGAGGGCCAGTCCCAGCAGGACTCCCTTTGCAGAGCTGCTCAAGAGCTTTGATCGAATCTGAGAGGCGAGCCTTGCCCTCCCTGAGCTGGTGCCTTTGTGGCACAGGGATCGATCCACGGCCACAGCTCTGAAATGAGGGCAACCTGGGCAGCAGGGCCACAGGTACCGTGTCAGAAACACAGCTGAGGGTGGAATGGTTTAATAGGGCTGCCTGTCTGCATTCAGGGAGCAGAGACATCTCCACAGAAGGCTGGGGACACAGCCCCAGGTCACACACATCTCCCCTCCTCTGCCACAGTGATTCGGTACAACAGCGACCTGGTTCAGAAGTATCACCCCTGCTTCTGGATCGATGGCCAGTACCTGTGCTGCTCCCAGACTGCCAAGAATGCCATGGGCTGCCAAATTCTGGAGAGCAGGAATGGCAGTAAGACACTGGGCACCCTCCCATTGCCTCATCCCCACCGCCTGGGGGACCCCCAAAGCACAGCGCTGGGGATCTCCTCTCACCTTAGTCCCTCCTCTGTTCTGAAGGTTTGAAAACTGGGCGGTCGCATCGCAAGACGAAGAAGCCTCTTCCCCCAACTCCTGAGGAGGACCAGGTAAGGGCCAGTGTCAGCATGTGGGTTGGCTCCAAGTTGTTTGAGAAGAGGTCTGCCTGGGGAAAGCCAACAATGTCCAGTGACTGCTCAGAGGTGTACAGGACTCTGCTCTGGGGAGGGATGTCAAGGTGGTGTCTAAGGGAGAAGGAGCTTGAAGCAGGGGATGGAACTCAAAGGCCTGTAGGAAAGTCAAATGATCTCAACTCTGAGGTTCCCTGGGGGAGCTGGGAGGAGGAAGCCCTAATGTGGGCTGGAGAAGCCATGGGTTAAGCCAAAAGGTAGGGAGAAAACACTTACCTTTCATGAAGACATGAAGAAATACTGTGATAAAAAGTGCTGAAGGAGGCGCCTGAGGGAGCTGAGACAAACGCTGCACTGAGCTGGCCTGAGCCCCCTGCCCTGCCAGGCGTGGGGAGGGTCTCTCCCGGTGTGTCTGCCAGCCTCACCACATCCCACGCTCCCCCTCTCTGCGGGAAGATGGTGATGAAGCCCCGGCCTCGCGAGCCGGCCCCCAGCACAGCGGGGGAGATGAAGAAGGTGGTGGCCCTCTACAACTACCAGCCGATGAACGCGCAGGACCTGCAGCTGCAGAAGGGCGAGGAGTACTTCATCCTGGAGGAGAGCCACCTGCCCTGGTGGAAAGCCCTTGACAAGAACGGGTAAGAGCCCCCTTTGCCCAGTGGCACCCGCCCTGGTGCCCACACACATCCTCCCACCTGCGGCCTCCCCAGGGAGGAGGGTGAGGGAGGCTGAAGCAGGCTGGGCTATCAGCCCTCCACAAACATGAATAAAGATGGGCTTGCAGCGAGGTTTTTGAGCCCATTTCTACTCGGCTCTACTGGGACAGGAACAGCCCGTCCACCTGGCCAGTGTTGTAACCAGCCCCTTTCCTCCTGCAGGAGGGAAGGATACATCCCCAGCAACTACGTCACTGAAACCAGCAATTCCCTGGAGATCTTTGAGTAAGAGAAGGCACAGAGCCCTGGCGAGTTGCACTTGGTTGGAGACTTTTTCCATTCAGTTTTTCCATTCGGCATTCCATTCAGTTCTGCTAACCCAGCCTGGCTGGGTCTCTCTCCCTCCCGCACGCCCTTTGGAAGCCTCCAGCCCCGTGGCAGCCCCATGGTGCTCTCTGCACCACCTGTCCTGGCTGGGCTGGGGCAGACCAGGCTGGGGACAGCTGTGGCTGGGATTTCCCTGATGGCTGTGTCCCTGTTCCAGGTGGTACTCAAAGAATATCACTCGGAGCCAAGCAGAGCAACTGCTGAAACAGGAGGTAAGTGTTGCCGCCTGAGGCTGGGTCTGTTCTACACACCAGCCCTCCATGGGCTGTTCTCACATCGTGTCCAGCGTGGGACCAACCCTGGCTTGTGCTGGGAGGGAGCGTTGCCCCAACAGCCCCAAGAACCGTCTCTATCCCAACGTGACCAGCCCCTTAAGGAGGTGTCCCCAGAGGCAGGGACTGGAAGCAGGATTCCTCTGACTCACTGCACCTTCTCCAGCCATGCTGCCATCTTCAGTCACTTCAAGACTTGCCTGTTACAGTCACACCTCCCAACAACCACCCAGTGCCTTTTCCCCCTTCTGTTTCAGGGTAAGGAAGGCGGCTTCATTGTCCGAGACTCCACCAGCAAGACAGGGAAATACACTGTCTCCGTCTATGCCAAGTCCTCTGCGTAAGTGGATCTCACAACAGCTTGTTCCTCCCTCAGAGGGCCCCCCCAGGCACCCCTCACCCTCTGCCTGTCCTCCCCATGCCACTGACCCTACGTACTCTCTCTCCAGAGACCCCCAGGGTACGATCCGCCACTACGTCGTGTGCTGCACCCCCCAGAACCAGTATTACCTGGCAGAAAAGCACCTGTTCAACAGCATCCCAGAGCTCATCACGTACCACCAGCACAACTCTGCAGGTCAGTGTTTGGGAGACACAGTGAAGCCAGCAGTGTTTTTACTGACACCACGGCAGGAGGCTCGTGTTCCCTGTTGGAATGTGGTGGGTAAGCCTGGTGTGGCGATCCACGTTTTTGTTTTTCAGGGCTCATATCCAGGCTGAAGTACCCCGTGTCCCAGCACCAGAAAAGTGCTCCTTCCACAGCTGGCCTTGGCTATGGTAAGCCAGCCTGGGCTGGTTGTGGGGTCTGTCCCTACTGGCAGCAACTTTCCTGGGCTGGGATCCTGGCTGTCCCATGGAAGCAGGGCTCATAGCCTTCCCAGGAATCACTTCTCTACACTCCCTTGCCCTCTGGTGACAGTACTGACCAAGAGACCCCACGGTCTACCTTGCTCCCCATCCCATGGAGGAACAGGTCTCAGATTTTTCTGTGGATGTTTTTGTGGATGGTTTTTCAGGGAATAAAAGCTCACGAGCTTTTCTCGGGCGTGCTAGACCAGAGGACTGGGAGCACCATGTGGGGAGGTCTCCTGCAGCCACTTAGGCTCACACTCTGTCCTAGGGTCATGGGAGATCGACCCCAAGGATCTGACCTTCCTGAAGGAACTCGGGACGGGGCAGTTTGGCGTGGTGAAGTACGGGAAGTGGAGGGGCCAGTACGACGTTGCCATCAAGATGATCAGGGAGGGCTCCATGTCAGAGGATGAGTTTATCGACGAAGCCAAAGTCATGATGTAAGTAGTGAGCACAGTGCAGGTCAGTGCTGGGAACACCTCGCCAGAGTGGCTGCACTCCTGGGTGGTGTCAGGGACAGTCCTGGGCAGTCCCACACTCTGCAAAACGCATCCGAGAATCCACTGACTTTGTGCTGATTCCTTGGTGAGTTTTTCCACTGTCAGCTGGGTCTGGAGCACCTTCCCTTCCCAAACTCTCTTTACTCACAGGTGCTTGCTTGGCTGCTTGGCCTTCTAGATGCTCAGAATTGCCCTTGTCCCCAACACAGGAACCTGTCTCACGAGAAGCTGGTGCAGCTCTACGGGGTCTGCACTAAGCAGCGTCCCATCTTCATCATCACGGAGTACATGGCCAATGGCTGCCTCCTGAACTTCCTGAGGGAAACACGGCAGCGGTTCCAGCCTGCTGAGCTGCTGGAGATGTGCAAGGATGTCTGTGAAGCTATGGAGTACCTGGAATCCAAGCAGTTCCTGCACAGAGACCTGGTATGGCTGTGGCTGAAGGGCACGTGTCCAGCCCAGCAACAGCCACAGCGCATCCTGGACAGGGTCCAGATAGTTCACCAATATGAGGAGAGGCAGCTCTGCAGCCTCCTCTGCAGAACACCCCTCTAAGCTTCCCTGCCCACCCGTGGGTGGGATGCTCTGCAGTCCCTTCCCTGCAGGGAGATAGAAATTGCAGAAAGGGCAGGACTAGGTAGCTTTCCAGGGGATGTGAAATGTATCTGTGGCTGGGACAGGGTTTGTGTTCGGCAGCACAGGCAGCATCACTGGCTCAGACATGAAGAGACCTCCTCTCATCCCCCACGAAAAGCTGGGCCTGCAGTTTGTCAGGCTTTGGGCTGGCACTGCCAACTTGTCATGCTGCCATACCTGATCTCCTGGTGCTGCTTTGTTCAGGGAAACTCCCACGAGGGAAGTCACCCCTCCACAGACAAACAGGGTGCTTGGAGGCCTCTTTTGCTCTCTTGGCTGAGGACTTTGTAGGTTGCCCCCATCCAGGTGAACTTTCAGGACAAAGTGAGGTGCAGTGTGAAGTGGGTGGGAAGGAGATGAAGTTCAGCTGGTACAGGGCGATGCAATAGCAGGTAGGGGTAACTGCCTCCATCTCTCCATCCACAGGCTGCTCGAAACTGTTTGGTGAATGACCAAGGAATTGTGAAAGTATCAGATTTTGGTCTTTCCAGGTCTGGTAGATGTGTCTGTGTCACTTTTCTGTCTCAATCCCCCATCTCCTCCTTCAGTCTGTTCTACACTTAAGTGTTTCCTCCCACCATCCTTCAGCTCTGCTTTCCCATTGTCTTCTCCTGTCTTTCCATTTCATCTGCCCAGCTCAATCTTCCACCTCTTCACTTTCCTCTATCCCTTTCTTACTCACCCTAGCCCTTTCCCCTTCCTCTTGGCATCTTCTTTCCCCCACCTCTAGTCTCCTGGCTGCAGCTTTCTCCCCACATCCCCTTTTTGCTGTGTGCCATCCCATCCCTTTCCCATTCTTCACGAACACACACTTGTTTGCAAAGGGGGATTTTTGCCTGCTGAAACCCATGCAGAGTGCAACCTCCGGTCACTCTCAGAGCTGCCCGCTCCTTTTGGGCTTGGTGGGTTGCGTGGAAGAGTGAAATGGGAAAACCAAGACAGGCACCCTGCTCCATTTCTCTGCTGCAGGTACGTTCTGGATGACGAGTACACAAGCTCCATGGGCTCCAAGTTTCCAGTGCGGTGGTCGCCTCCTGAGGTGCTTCTGTACAGCAAGTTCAGCAGCAAGTCTGACGTCTGGTCCTTTGGTAAGAGCACGGAATCAATGACTTGGAGGTCGGGAAGAGCCCTCCAACAGCAGCGAACCCCCCTGCAAACCAGGGTCAGGCGCCGGTGCTGCCACGCCATGAGCTCTCCCTGCCATTCCCTCCAACAGGCGTTCTGATGTGGGAAGTTTACTCCCTGGGGAAGATGCCTTACGAGAGGTTCAACAACAGCGAGACAACGGAGCACGTCATCCAAGGCCTGCGCCTGTACCGGCCGCAGGCGGCCTCGGAGCGGGTCTACGCCATCATGTACAGCTGCTGGCACGAGGTGAGTGGATCCCACCCCCAGAAACCCCTCCAGCCGCCCTGGCGGGGTGACAGAGCTCCCCGGGGTGCAGGGGCAGACACGGCTTCATCGCGGCTCCATCTCTCCCGGCAGAAGGCTGAGGAGCGCCCCACCTTCACCGCGCTGCTGGGCAGCATCCTGGACATCGCCGACGAGGAGTGCTGACCACGGGCACCGCCCGCCGAGCCCTGCCCAGCGCTGGCACTGCCCGCCCGGACGGACCAGCGTGCCGAGCAGCACTGCAGCACCGCTGTCATGGACATGGCCGGGGGGGAACAGGGGCCTGGGAGAGCCCACAGATACCCATGGAGCTCCATCACTGTCCCAGAGCTCCATCACTGCCCCAGAGCTACATCACTGCCCCGGAGCTGCATCACCGCTCTGGAGCTCCATAACATCTCCAGAACTCCATCAGTGCCCTGGAGCAGCACCACATCCCCAGAGCTCCATCACATCCCCAGAACTCCGTCTCATCCCTGGAGCTTCCATCACATCTCCAGAACTCCATCACATCCCCAGAACTCCATCACATCCCCAGAACTCCATCACATCCCCAGAACTGTCACATCCCTGGAGCTCCATCACATCCCCAGAACTCCATCACATCCCCAGAACTGTCACATCCCTGGAGCTCCATCACATCCCCAGAACTC
>JAWMRA010000146.1:16391943-16508724 GCA_035584735.1 Pseudotriccus pelzelni | reverse complement strand
CACCGCTGGAGCTCCATCCCAGCCCATCCCACCCCACTCTGCCCCCGCTCATGGACAATAAACTCCCCCATCCCGTCCGGCCTGCGCGGGTCCTCCCGGCCGGCAGGGGGCGCTGGCGGCGCGGGGCGCAGGCGCGGCGCGGGCGGAAGGGGCGGGCGCGGCACCGGCGGCACGTGAAGGTCGCGGCGCGGCGGCACCGGGAGGGACCGGGGGGGGACACCGGGGGGGGACACCGGGACCGCCATGGACCCGCCGTCCGGCGCCGGGCTGGGCGGCGCCGACCCGCAGCTCCAGCGCTTCATCGAGGTGGAGACGCAGAAGCAGCGCTTCCAGCAGCTGGTGCACCAGATGACCGAGCTGTGCTGGGTACGGGCGGGGCGCGGGCGGCTCCGGGGACACGGCCACGCTGTGGGGGCAGGAGGGCTGGGGGGGCCGCGCAGAGCTGTGTCCCCGGGAGCAGGAGGGGGAGGCTGATGGGGGCACAGTGGAGCCGCCGTGGGAGCAGTTCCGGGCCCAGTGAGCACAGGGAGGGAGGGAACGGGGCGGGGGTCGGGGAAGCCGCGGGTGGAGAGGGATCAGGTGCTCCCGACAGGATGAGGATTCCGGGGGGATGGGGACCCCGAGGGGATGAGGACTCCGAGAGGATGAGGGCCCTGAGGATCTGAGAGGATGAGGATCCCGGGTGGGGGTGGCACCATCGTGTCCGAGGGCTGGAGATGCCCGGGGACACGGCCCCAGTGCAGGGGCGGGGGGCAGGGGGTGTCAGGGTCAGGCTGTGGTGCCCCCGGGACCAACGGGCCCCCGCTGTGTGCAGGAGAAGTGCATGGACAAGCCGGGCCCGAAGCTGGACAGCCGGGCCGAGACGTGCTTCGTGAACTGCGTGGAGCGTTTCATCGACACCAGCCAGTTCATCCTGAACCGGCTGGAGCAGACGCAGAAGTCCAAGTCGGCCTTCTCGGAGAGCCTGTCCGACTGAGCCGGACCCAGCCCTCGCCAGGCCCACTCCTCCCGAAGGAGCCAGGATCAGCTCGGGGGGTTAGGATTCAATTAAATGCCAGTCTCGGGGAAGCTGCAGCCAGATGAGAGCCCGCAGCAGAGACACGGACGCTCCACGCCGGGTGATGTGCCGCTCACGGTGGCCGCCTTTGTGCTGGGACCCTGCGCTTGGGACGTGCCCCCTCGGCTGAGGAGAGGGGTGGTGATGCTCATTCCATGGGTGTTTCCAGTGCTGATGTGAAGCTGGGCTCTGGGTGAGGCCAGCCTGTGGTCGCTGCCTTAAAAAGTGCTGCACGGACCAGCCCTCCTGGGTACGTGCTGACACCTCCTGGCCCCCACCCCAGGCTGGGACAGGCACCTGAGCCAGAAGAGCTCCTTGGGAACAGTGATTGTCCCAGGCAGTGTCACCGCTGGAAAATACTGTCAGGCTTCCGTAGGTAAATCATTCATATGCCCAAGTGACCAATTTTCACACTGCAGCACAACTCTGTCGATGCTGACTTGCTCCATTAACTGCTTTCCCTGGGTAAATGTAATAAATAATAACTGGGTCAATTTTTAACATGAGATTCTCCTTTGTTCAGGTAGATCATGGCGCAGAGTGAAAAATCTGGCCTTCTTGTCACTCCCCCTCCATCCCAGTGATCCTGTTTGTTGTAAAATTAATAGGAAGAGGGCATAACTGTCTTCTGGCTAGAAGCTTTTTTTTTGAATTGTGATTTGTTGCTGAATTAATTTGGTCCCATGAATCAAACCTGTTTCTGGGAGACTCTGTGGCCTTTCCCCTTTTTCCCTTAAAGGTTTAACAGCTCCTGCTGTCCTGTAGTTTCTTTAGAGACTGAAAGCAGGAAATAACTAACCAGCTGCTTTATCGCCTCGTGCACTTTTACCTGTGGAGGTCACTGGTGGGAGGCCTGTGGGTGTGCCTTCTGGACCTCTGCCCCCAGGACACAAAGAGGAGCTTCTAACTGGAAAAACCACCAACAGCTGATCCGCTCTCTGGGAAGGCAGCACAGCATTTCAGCAGTTTTTACGTGCAGTGTGGCTCTGGGGAGCCTGGGGTGACACTGACAGCGGCCTGGAGCTCTACACAGGAGCCTGGTCAAGCAGTTCTGCACACATCCCCTCGCAGGAGGGGCTGGACAGCACCTGGAGCGGCTTGTAGCCAGCAAGCCTTCCTGGGAACAAAGTCAGGACGTGTTAAAACAGCTGTGCTGACGTAAACCCACATCGGTGAGGACAGCTGTCTAGTTATCTTTCAGAAACTTACCTCAGTAGCTAAGGACTAGATTCCCAGAGTGAACGGTTCCCTCTCCTGTCCTAACTTGAATTTCTCTGGAGCGTTCGCCGAGTTCTTCCTACCCCTGTGATTCTTCACACCTTTCAGCTGGCCCAGCTCTCGGTACAAATGTATCACTCACCACTCGGGGAACTGAACAGATCAGATTTTAATAGAATACAGTAATCAGGTGCTTCATCAACCTGCACAGCAGATGTTGCATGAAGAGGTTGGTCCCTCTGAAGAGCCACAGCAGCATGTGTGCAGCACCACTGAAGTTACCCAGTTTGGGCTGTGTTCTGTTCTTGGATGTGAATCTGTAAATAAATTCTAGCAGAGTAAGCAAAACAAGTACTCGACAGAGGAATCTTTAATTACTATTCTGCGTGTGTCACCTTTCAAGCCAGACATCCGTCTTCTCTCTGCATAACTTTAGCACCATGTTAGATCATTTTGTAGCTGTTAATCCCGTTTTTAAAAACACTGTGAGGCCTCCCCCAGACGTGTGGTCAGCCGTGTAGGGTTAGCACTGTGTTAGTGCTGCAGGTCTCTGCACAGCCAGGTTCTGGGTCCTGATGAGGGTGGATCAATTCCTCACATAGAAGAACAGTGAAGAAGCACAGGATCCAAAGAACCGGGCACTTCCCAGGGCTCCTCTGTGGAGCCACAGGAGGCTGCTGGCCCTGCCAGCGTCCTGTCAGTGGCACGTCACCCATGTGGCACCTGGGACAGGCAGACGGTGACTGCCAGGTCCTGCTAGTGCAGCAGCAGCTGAGGCAGCACGTTCAGCCTTGGCAGTGGGAGCAGAAAGCCAGCAGTTCACAGGCATCCTCACACGCTTTCACTTCTCCTCCTCCTCCTCCTCCTCTGCGCTCTGCGCGCCTTCGTCCTCTGCGGGCAGCAGAGGCTGGTGCTGACAGGACTGGTGTCTGTCTGCACTGCTCCATGGCGGATGTAGGTCTGCCCTGCCTGGCTGCAGGAAGAGGGGCAGGAGGCTGGGGGTGAAGGGCATGTCCCTGAAGGCGTGCAGGAGGAAGATGCCAGACACGATGGTGAGGAAGCCGCTGATGGAGCCGACGATGTTGTCCAGCACCATGTGCTGCCACTCCTTGAAGAGGATGGTGGAGCACGTCATGACTGCTGTGGTGAACAGCACGTAGTAAACAGGTGTGACCACAGATGTGTTGAAAATGTCCAAGGCTTTGTTCAGGTAGTTGATCTGGATGCTGATGCAGATCACCAGGCACACCAGGAGCACCCAGCCCAGTGGCTCTTTCAGGACTGGCTTCCCGGAAAACAGTTCTTTCAGGGCAATGCCCAGGCCTTTGACACAGGATACAGACAGTGAGCCAATGGCAGAGCAGACCAAAACATAAACCAGCACGTTGCTCTGTCCATAACGGGGTCCAGCCACAAAGATAAGCAGAAGGGAGCTCACCAGGACACACACAGCAAATACAATGAATCCTTGGGGAAAGAATGAAAGAGCTCTGTCAGAACACAGTGACGCTATGTCCAGAACACTGGACAGCAAGCAGAGACAGAGGACAGGATAACTGCCCCATCAGTCTGTCTTTTTGGCCTCCATCTGAAGGGACTGGGGTTGGGAAGCAGAGCCAGTCTGCAGCCTGAGCAAAGCTGAAGAGCCAGCAGCAGCTCTTTACAGTGCAATCACAAGTCAGGCTGTCGGATACAGCCCATGCTGGGAGTTGGGGCACAGCCAGGCTCCAGGGCACTAGCAGAGGTGGGAGGCTTGTTGACCAGTTCTGCAGGAGGCCCAGGAGGGGGGCAGAAGGCTTGGGAAGCCCTGGCTGAACTCTGGGGACTGTGGTGTGATAAAAAGGAAAGCGCCACATGACAGGAGTGCAAGGCCCTGCCAGAGTGTTCCTTCTAATGAGCAGCAGCACCTACCTGTTACTCTGCTTTGCTCTTCTACCTGTGCTTCCTTACTCCATCTCTTGTGGCTTATTCTGCCATTTCTGCTATTGCCCACATCATACCCTTGCAACTTGATTTACCCTCTGACAGAAGCACCAAGACTACCTGATCTTGGATATAACTCATTGAATTCATTCATCTTTCCCTGAAGGTCCTCCTCTGCCTTCCCTCAGCCACACCACTGCCACCCTGGTGTCCAGGAATTCTCTGTCCTATCCTGGCACTTCCACAGCCAAACCCCTTCTGCTGGCAGCTGCATTTAATTCCCTTACTCTTCACTTTTTGCATCTCTACCTCATCGACAGTTTAAAAAAAAAGCCCACGTGGTAACAGCTGATGATTCCAGCTGGGTCTGCAGGACGAGAAACAGCTCCATTACCATTTAGTTCAGTCCTTACTAATCTAGCCAAGTTGCGTCCCACCTTCTGCTGTCAGTTCCGAGCCTGAAGTTGACAGGGCCCCTTTCATTTTAGTACCTGGATCTTTCAGCTTCTCCGCCATTGACTCCAGGCTGGAAACCTCTTCTTCCTGCGGAGCATGGATCACCATCACAGTGGAGCCCAGGATACTCAGGATGCAGCCAATCTTCCCATGAACATTCAGCTGCTCATTGAGGAAGGTGGAAGACAGAACTGCACTGAAAGATAGTAAGAAAATTCCCGTTTAAAACTAATTAAGGCAAGGGATGGGAGTACCTGAAGGAAGAGAGGGAGGAAAGCAGAGCAACTGCTTTCATCAGTCAGGGGTAGTAGGTGAGGTGAGGGTGTTTCTGAGGCTGCTTACCTAACAAGGACACTTAGAGCACCCAGTGGAGTTACCAGTGTTGCAGGGGCAAAGGCATAGGCAGCAAAATTTGCAGCTTCTCCAACTCCCACTGCAAGAGAAATTCTGTTGGATGAGCATCAAAGTAGGAGCAATTCACCATAATACAAGCTTGAGTGTAGTCAGAGAAGCCTCAGTTTCCACCTGAGCATCCTGTGTTTCTCTGAGGTATGTCAGAACAGCACCAGCAAGAACCACCAGAAGCCCCACACAGGTTCTCTTGGGAAGGGAAGGCTCAGTGGTGATCCTTAGTCACGTGTGCCTATACAGCAAGCAGCAACCACAGGAAAGTATTGCCACAGTAGCCACAAAGCTGAAAGGAGTTTGTATTTCTAAGACGTATTCTCCTCCTGGAACTGGTTTTACAGCTTTTTAAAGGGTAAATCAAGTACAGTTGGTTGTTAACATTGAAAAGTGTAAAGTGGAGCTGCTGAAATTGCTGTAGCATCAAACAAACGCTGGATGTTCTGTTATCACTACATCCTCTGGGCAGGCCACTTCAGAAGCACTCAACCCAACCCAGGCAGACCAGCTCCTCAGCTCCTGCTTAGTAGAGAAACCTGGTGATGCATGAAACTTTAGGATATTTTAGGGTTAGAATTAGATCAACATCATCCTCAGACACTCAGATGAAAATCGAGCAAAAAATGATCATCATAACAAAACATGGAAGTGACTGGAAATAACCATAAACACTCTTAAAAGTGAAGGCTCTCGGGTGACCTAATTGTGGCCTTCCAGTATCTGAAGGGAGCTGGAGAGAGACTGTTTACAAGGGCATGTAGTGACAGGATAGGGGGGAATGGCTTCCAGCTGGCAGACAGTAGGTTTACATGAGATACCAGGGAGAAATCCTTTAGTGTGAGGGCAGCGAAGCCTTGGCACAGGTTTCCCAGAGAACCTGGCTTATCCCTGGGAGTGTCCAAGGCCGGGTTGGACGGGGCTTGGAGCAGCCTGGTCCAGCGGAAGGTGTCCCTGCTCGTGGTCTTTAAGGTCCCTTCCACGATTTATCCCGTCCCAGGTGTGTCTTACCGCAGGGTGACCGTGGGTACTTACTGCACAGTAGCCCTGCCCACCAGAGCCATTCCCGCAGGTACGCGTGCCCTCCTTGCCCTGAGTGCGGAGGAGAGAGAAACAGAAAGCCTCAGATGAAGGTGGAGCTGCACGGACCAAGGGACTGCGCGGACGAAGCGACACACGAGGCTCGCAGGTCGCGGTGCCCGGAGCGGCCGTACCTGCCCTGGCGCGGCCGCGGCGGCTCAGCCGGAGCAGCCCCTTCTTCTTGAGCACGAAGCTGCCGCCGATGAAGGCGCTGGAGGACAGGGCCAGCCCCAGCCCCAGGCCGAACCCGGCCCCCATGGCCCCGGCACCTTCCCCGGCGGGGCGGGGACCGGCCGGGGATGGAGCGGAAGGGGCGGTGACCGGGCTCGGCTTCCGCGGGAACGGGAACGGGAAAAGGGATCGGGATCGGGCTGGGAGCCTCCCCGGCGGCGGGGTGACCGCGTCTGCTCTGCCCAGCTGGAGGGGAAGGAGCGATGAGCAAGGGCAAGGACGATGCCCCGCACGAACTCGAGAGCCAGTTCGTGCTGCGGCTGCCGCCGGTGAGAGCCCGCTGGGTCCCGGCGCGGGGTGGGGACACACCGAGCTCGGCCCCGGTTTGCCCGGCGAGCACCGCCCCGGGGAGGGCTTGGCGAGGGGCGGCGGGGACGTGGAAAGCAGGCTGGGGGCTTTTGGGGCCGGGGTGGCCCGCTCTGAACGGGTTTTCCACGGAGGGGAGCTCCTGCCACGCGGAGCGGGAGGCTCGGGGGACGACCGAGAGGATTAGGTTGTAGGGATGTAGCAAGTGCTGGCTCTTCGGTTGCTGTGCCCGTCAGTGGCCTCGGTGGTGTTTGTTAGGTGCTTGAAGCCTCTGAGACTCTGTTTTCAGTGGTGCCCAGTGACAGGGCGAGGAGCAATGGCCATAAAACAAAGCACAAGAAGTTCCACCTCAACGTGAGGAAGAACTTCTTTTCACTGAGGGTGGCAGAGCACTGGAACGGGCAGCCCAGGGAGGTCGTGGAGTCTCCCTCTCTGGAGACACTCCAAACCCACGTGGATGCGTTCCTGCGTCACCTGCCCCAGGTGACCCTGCCTTGGCAGGGGGGTTGGACTGGATGATCTCCAGAGGCCCCTTCCAGCCCCAGCCATTCTGGGATTCTGTCCTGCTGAGACCACAAAGGGTTGGTATGGGGAGCTATAACTTCCCCAGCTCTGTGTTCCCCTGGCAGGTGTGTCTGTCAGGCCCCTCACACCACTGTGTCGTGCCAGGGCTATGGAGAGCACCAGGAGCAGCAGAGTCACAGGACTGACGTGGTGTTGGGAGAAGGGTGCAGTTTTCACTGTGGCTCTTGCAGCTGCTGTTCTGCATGGGCCTGGCAGGTGTTTAAAGCTGGGTGGGTTGTGCAGAAACCTTTGGGGATTCCGGGAGGAAGCACACCCTCTCCTGAAATAAGTGTGTCCAACCTTCCCAGGAATATGCCTCCACCGTGCGGCGAGCGGTCCAGTCCGGGAACGTCAACCTGAAGGACAGGCTCACCATTGAGCTGCACGGTGAGTGAGCAGCACCGGGGCATCCTAAACCTCCCCTGGCTGTCTGCAAGTGAAGCTGTGCCACTTGCGTGTGCTGTCCTGTGGAGCTGTTGCTGCCCAGTGTGGCTGTTTAGCCACAGCACTGACCTGTTCCCGTGGCTCTCCGCAGCGGATGGGCGCCATGGGATTGTCCGCGTGGACCGGGTGCCACTGGCAGCCAAGCTGGTGGATCTGCCCTGCATCATCGAGAGCTTAAAAACCATCGACAAGAAAACCTTCTACAAGACAGCAGATATTTGCCAGGTATGGACAGTCCTCACCTGCCCCAACAGCTTAATTCCTCTCTCCCCTCTCCAGGAGAACCCTTGCACACTCTGGCAGCTGGACATCCAGTATAACGTGGCCAATTCCTGTATTCTCACAGTATTAGCAGTTTAAAATTCCCCATTTCGCTTGGTGTTTAGAAACCTCATTTCTGGAGCATGAAATATGATTGTCCTTAACTTCTGCTGTGTCCAGCTGAGCTGGGTGTGACACTGTGTTTCCCACACCCTGTGCCCCTGAATCCCTTTGGCTCACAGCGTGCAGTGGGCAGACACTGTTCCTTCACATCCTCTTGCCTTACAATAAACCTTTGCCTTTCTGTGGGGATTCCAGATGCTTGTTTGCACCGTGGATGGCGATCTCTACCCCCCTTTGGAAGAGCAGACTGTGAGCACTGACCCCAAGG
Organism: Pseudotriccus pelzelni; assembly: GCA_035584735.1. Lineage (NCBI taxonomy): Eukaryota > Metazoa > Chordata > Aves > Passeriformes > Tyrannidae > Pseudotriccus > Pseudotriccus pelzelni. The sequence continues at coordinate 16,500,391 of JAWMRA010000146.1, read as the reverse complement.
CAAACAAGAAGAAGGACAAGGACAGAGAGAAGAAATTCATATGGAACCATGGCAGTGAGTAGAGACTGTGCCAAAGCCCTCCAAACTCCTCCACCTCGATACCCCACAGCTGTGCCGGGTACTCACAGCTGCCAGGTACTGGCTGTGCTGCTGCTCCATTTCCAGGGCTCTCTCTGCTGCTGAAGGGCCTTCTCTCTTCTGACATGCACTTCTCTCACTGGGCCATCTGCCTGACACGTGCAATCTGTTTCCTCTGTCACAGTCACTCTCCCCCTGAAAAACGTGCGGAAGAGGCGATTCAGGAAGACAGCCAAGAAGAAGGTGAGTTGCTTCCCACACAGAGGCAGATGCAATACCCAAGGGATAGGAAGGCAGAGACATGAGAGCTGTAACTGTCTATTGGTCCAGAAAACAAGGGATTTCTTAATGTTCCTGCACGTGTTTTCTTGCCTGAAATGAGGGTGAAGGGAGGGTAGTAAATTTAAACACTTCTTTGGGTGCTTTCTCCATGTTTTCCAAGATGCTCCTGAGGGGAAAATCCTCTGTGCAGAATACTGTTGGACTTCATTCCTGTGGCTGCCCTGCCATAGCACATCTCGTTCTGCTCACAGAGAGGAAAGGAAGGGAGACTTGCATGGAAATGAGGCTTCACTCATTCCTGCTTTCCCAGTCTTCTCTCCCTGTATGGCCCTTTCCCTTCCCCAACAGGCAGTGCTACAAATAGTACAACTGTCACTTCAGCCGGGGGAGTGACAACAGATGGAGCTCAGAGACTGTCTCTGCATATGCACAAGCCAGGCAAGGTGTTGGGGAGATGCAGCACCCTGAGGCTGGGAAGACTTGTTCTTCTCTCCTTTGCAGTTTCTGAGGACAGGATGGAGTGTGATTCTGCATGACATTTGGGAAACAAATTACTTGAGATGTTCTTAGAGCCCACAGGAGAGATATCGCAGCAGTAAGATTCCTGATTAATTTAAAAGTGAAAAAGCGAACTATCTTTTAAGTGAGATCAGAAGGAGTTGAGCTGACCATCAACACCTCAAGGACTTTCTGCATACACGTGGAAAGTCTTATTTCATGGGTGGTGCGAGCAGAAAAGCGAGAGCACGCAACCCACCAAGGAGCTCTGCACCAAAAAAGAGGGATTGTTTTAGGGGGGTGCACAAATTACTCCTTGTTTGAGCATAAAAAAATGCTGAGCAAAAAGCTCTAAGAGAACAGTGCCTTGAAACAGGGCTCTGTCCAGAGGGGGAGGGTTGGGGTTGACCCGCTCCAGCGACACTCACGAGGCATTTAACAGTGTCTCTGTTCTCTTTGCCCTCTCTGGCCCAGTATATTGAATCCCCTGATGTGGAAAAAGAGGTGAAGCGTCTCCTGAGCACCGATGCCGAAGCTGTCAGTGTCCGTATCCTTTCAGTGGGGAAAAAAGCTCAGGAGTGGGACAGGACGCTGTGTGACCTGGGGGTTCTGGAAAGGACAGGCAGGGTGAGCTTTGCATGGGTGGGGGAGACTGGAAGATAAGCACACAAGAGGCACTGAAGTTTTGGAGGCTCATCTTTGCCATGTTCAAAGCTTATTGTTTCCTCATGGTGATCTTGTTGTACTGAGCAGGAACTGAAATAACAATAGAGGAGAAGTCATCAGAAAAGGAGTCTGGGGTGTTTCATCCTGGGTATCCTTAGCTACAAGGACAGACTTGTTGAAGGGGCAGTGATCTCCTGCAGTTTTTAGCATTCTCCCATGTTCCTCTTTTTCCCTTGACTCCCCTGTTCCTGCTGTCAGGCTGGGAAGTCATTGCTGAGGATGAAACGAAAGAAGTGGACAACCATGGTTCACTCACCAGCCTGGACATCTCTTCCCCAGGGATGTCGGGACACAAGCAAGGCCACGGCTCCTCAGGTGCAGTGGGGGAGGCTCTTGTTTGCTTCCCACCTACTAAGTGATGTGGTCCCTGGCAGGCAGAGGGTGCTGGGAGGTCATCAGCTGTGTTTTAACTCTTTTGCCCCCACCTAGAACACGATGAACTGCGGGAGATATTTAATGACATCAGCAGCAGCAGCGAGGATGAAGACGAGAGGGACCATCATGACGACGAAGACCTGAACATCATGGACACTGAGGAAGACTTGGAGAGACAGCTGCAGGACAAGCTGAATGAGTCTGATGGGCAGCAGCAGGAGAATGAGGGGTCCAACCAGATTGGTGAGTGGGTGGCAGAGCGCAGCAGAATTGTTGGGATGCCAGGCAGGCTGCACTGCCCAGCTCTGCTGCTGCTCTGGGTGTGAGCTCGCTCTCCCTTCCAGCCATGGGGATCCAGAAACAGATTGACAACCTGAAAAGTAAACTCCAGGAGACTCAAGACAGGAGGAAGCGCCAGGAGGATCTCATCATGAAAGTGGAGAACCTGGCCCTCAAGGTGAGAGCTCTCCTGGGGTCTCTTCGAGTCCTCTGTTTAGTACTGGCTTGCCATTACATCCAGCAGACTGATTTAGCTGCTGCCATGGAAAAGCCAGGGACCTTTGCATGCTGAATTAAAAGCAGTTGTGGTGTGGTCATACATGCTCCAGCATTTTCCTGTGGAAGCAAAGCAGTCTGTGGAACTGGAGGAGATAAGGGAGGTGTCAGTGCAGCTGGGGGCTTGCTGCACTATTTGACATGTTGTGCCAGCACCCAGTCAGTTGAGAATGCATTGGTAACTGTGGTCTGGTATGTTTGTCTCTACAGACCCGTCTCCAGGCTGTCCTGGATGAGTTCAAGCAGCAGGAAGAGCGAGAGAAGCAGCAGGTGAGGAAGCTCCCACAGCAGAGTGGGAAGTACCGGGGCACAACGAGGTTCTAGGCTTGGCCTCTTGACGAAGTTTCCCCAATTCTGTACCACACCAGCTGCTGAGAACTCCAGTATTCCAGGTCAGGTGGGGTTGTGCCTCACCTGTAGTTGCATGGAGCTTCCTGAGGCACAAGGAGATACAGTGAATGGGTCGACTGCAGCCTTCCTTCTGAAGGAGCAGTGAGCCAAAACATGTCCAGTCAGCAGTCAGGATTGCTGACACACAAACCCACTGGCATCCATGTACCGGAAAGGCAGTGGCTGTAGACTCTTGGCAGATTTCCTGCCTGGGCAGCTCTGTTCCAGCCAGGTACCAAGGCAGGAGGTTCTTTCTCCCATGTTCCTGTGGGCAGTGCCAGTTCTGTTCCAGAGGTGCCCAAGCACAGCTCTGGGCAACACACGGGCAGAGCAGCCACTGGCATGGGTAGAAGATCTGCAGGAACACAGAAATGCTGAGGCTGGGGCTGCCCAGAGTCCCAGCCATGCCTGACTGTAATCCTGTCTCCCTCTTCTCAGATGGCATCCCTGCAGGAGCAGCTGGAGTCCCTCATGGAGAAATGAGGAGTGGGCTTGGGTCTTTGTAACTGTGAGCAGAGCGGAAAGTGGTGGTCACCTGCCATGCTGAAGTCTTTCCTTTACTCACACACTTCTGCTGCCAGAAGTGCTGCTGGGCAGTGCTAGAGGTTCCATGTCCAGAGCTGCTTTCGCATCCGTTGTGCTGGGTTTGGCTGGTGGAGCTGAAAAATTGGACCGTGCCTGTGAGAGCAGCCAAAACACCGGATTTACTGTAAATACTCAGCACTGATCTCCCTGGGGCAGCACAGTGTCGGTTTCTGCATCATACTGAATCTTGGGCTTGATGGGCTGTGGCCTGGCAGGAGCTTGTTCTTGTGTTTGAGGAATGCTTGTGTCCGCAAACCAAACTCTAATATAAAGTAGCATTTCCAACCCTGGTCTGTTCCTGTGTGGTTTCTCAAGGGTCTGGCTACACACAGCCCCTGGCAGGGAGCTGTTCCTGGGCACCTCTGGGGCACTGCTGGGCTCCTTCCTCAAAATTCTCCCTGTGGGTCTGGGTCAAAAGTGACTGTGTGCCATCACTGGGGGAGGAACGAGGGCCTCCTGATCAGGGAGTTTCTGTAATTCCTCACAGACTAGGCAGGCAAATCCCAGATTAACCTGACAGGGTGGGAAGAGGATTAGAAGGGTGGTTACAGGAGGCAACGGAGGACACCAGGGGCTTCAGCAAGTGTGTGCTACGGCGGGACACCCCTCTCACAACCCAAAGGGCAAGGGAAAAGGAGAAGGCTTCCAAGCTCTGCCCCCTGCACAGAAAGGAAAAGATCAGCAGCAGCCCTGGGAGATGACAGCTGTGTCCAGATAGTCAAGAAAGAGAGATAAGCCTGAGGAAGACGTGGAGCTCAAGAAGGGCAAGAGCGTGCCCGCGTGCACGTGCCTGTGAGCTGCCCCTGGGGACTGGCGGGAGCAGCCATGGAGGAAACCTACCTGCTGAACGTGGAGGGGGTCAAAAAGAAGATTCTGCATGGAGGCCACGGGGAGCTGCCAAAGCTGCAGGATGGGAGCAAGGTAAATTGTGTTTGTTTGTTGTTCCCCCAAGGCCCTGGGAGAGGGAATGGGTCTGACACCACCAGTCCTGCCCACTACAGTTCACAAGCTGAGCTCCAGTTCTGGGGTACAGCGAGATCCCTCACAAGAGAGGTGCAGGAAGGGCTGGTTGGGGCACAGGCAGCCACATTGCCCATGGCCTCACCTTGCACTGGGCCTGTGACACCTCCTGCCTCTGTCCTGGTGCCATTAGAGCTCAACAGCCCCCGTGAGTTGCTGAAATCTGCCTTCCCTCCCTTTTGTCCTCAAGCAGGAGTGAGGTGAGCCAAACGGGTTGTTCTTGGGAGACTTCCCAGACCCTGGGTATGGGCAGATCAGTGTGGGTTCCACCAGGTCCTGATGCATACGGTGAGAGCACCCTCTGTCCTGGGCTCTCCATAGGGGGATCCATAGGGAGCAGCACAGATGGGTGTTAGGACACTCCACCATCTGCCTGTTGTCCTAAGACAAGTGAGCAGCAGTCACCATCTCCTGCTGCAGGGGGAGAGCTGCCAGTCAAACCAGCGCATCGCTGGGAGCAGCCTTGACCCCCCAGGTCAGCTCGTTGGGACTGCCAAGGGGACTGAAGGCTGGGCTCTCTCCGGGGCAGTTCACCTTCCACTTCCAGACGCTGAAGGACAACTTTGAGCGGACGGTGATCGACGACAGCCGGGAAGCTGGAATGCCCATGGAGATCATCGTGGGCAAGATGTTCAAGCTGGAGATATGGGAGACGCTGCTCAGCTCCATGAGAATTGGGGAGGTGGCAGAGTTCTGGTGCGACATCATTGTGAGTGAGGGGCCCACAGACGCCCATTCCCTTCCTCCCTGGCAGAGCCAGGGCACAGGACCGTGCATCCCACAGACGCTCCAGCTTTGCCTGGTGCGAGCGCAGGGGGCACGGGTGTCAGTCGGCCGCAGGTCACCAGGGGGGCTGCCCCAGATGAAGGGGTGCAGACTGTGCCCAAGCACTGAGTGGGGACCCCCCCCTCCTTGCAGCACACAGGCATGTATGCCCTGGTGTCCAGGGGCATGCGGAGGATCGCAGAGGGACGGGACCCCCTGGAAGGGCAGAAGCACCGCTGTGGCATGGGCAACATGTTTGACTACCACAGCACGGGCTATGCCGACCTGGACGAGCTGCAGCGGACGCCGCAGCCCCTCATCTTCGTCATGGAGCTGTTCCGGGTAAGGGGGATGGAGGGATGGCTGCCAGAGCGGGAACGGCTCGGACAGGCAGCTCAACTCCCACTGCCCGTGCAGGTGGAGGAGCCCTCAGCATACAAGCGTGACACCTGGGCCATGAACAACGAGGAGAAGCTGGCAGCAGTGCCGGTGCTGCACAGCGAGGGCAACCGCCTCGTCCTCCGCAGGGAGTTCGCACAGGCGGCCGCCAAGTACCAGGAGGCCGTGATCTGCCTGAGGAACCTCCAGGCCAAGGTGACAACCCTGCCCGGGTCGTGCCTCAGAGCACTTCCCTGCGAGCCTTGGGCGCCTGGGAGGGGATGGCCACAGCCCTGACGCAGCCAGTGTCTCTCCCCGGGGCAGGAGAAGCCGTGGGAGGATGACTGGCTGAAGCTGGAGAGCCTGGTCACACCGCTGGTGCTCAACTACTGCCAGTGCCAGCTGGAGCTCGGCGAGTACTACGAGGTGCTGGAGCACACGACGGAGCTTCTCCAGAAGCACAACGGTACCTGTGCCCTGCATCCCACCCCTCTGCTCCCAGGGACTCTGTCCTCTGGATCCCCACTTGCCTCTGCCTGTCACAGTACCTATGTCACCTGGATCCCCATGCCCGCTGAACCCACGTCCCAGTTTTCCCTGCCTGTGACAGTGCCCACAACCCTGGTTTCCCCTGCCCACAATGGCACCTCTAGGTCCCACCACCACCACCACCACTTTTCCCGTTTCTGTGATGATTCCTGCCCCCCATGCCCTGCTGCCCTGGTCTCCCTGCCCTCCCTTACAGGTGTGTTCACCCCACATCCCCCTGCTCCACGTGCTTCATGTCCCCTGGTTCCCAGGGTCTCCCGCTCCCGTGGCCCGTGGCTCTGAGCTGTGGGACCCCCACTGGGGGCTCCTCTCTCTCTGGCAGACAATGCCAAGGCCTATTTCAAGCGGGCAAAGGCGCATGCTGCAGTCTGGAACGAGCGGGAGGCGCGGGAGGACTTCATGCGCGTGGCTCACCTTGACCCCTCCATGGCGGCCGCCGTGAAGAAGGAGCTGAAGCAGCTGGGGGAGAGGATGAGGAAGAAGCACGTGGAGGATCGGAAGCGCTACAAGGGGCTCTTCCAGTCACCCCAGGGTCGGCGGGCCAGCAAGGGGCAGGAGAGCAGGGAGGAGGGTGACGGGGCACCTCAGGGGGAGGGTGGGGTCTCGGAGAGCCCTGGGCAGGGGGAGCAGGATGCAGGGACCCAAGGAACAGAACAACTGGGGGTTGGGGGTGAAGAGGAGGCACCAGGAGGAGAAGCAGCCCAGGGACAGCCTGCAGGGGCAGAGGTGGAAGGGAGCGATCAGACAGGACTGGGGGAAGAAGTAAAGCTGGGCATGTGTGAGGCAAAACCAGAGAGCCTGGGAACAGAGGAGGAAGAGGAGGAGGGAGGAGAGGAAGAAGAGGAGGGGGAGGAGGCAGAAAAGGAAGAAGAAAAGGAAGAAGAAGAGGAAGAAGAAAAGAAAGAAGAAGAGGAAGAAGAAAAGGAAGAAGAAGAGGAAGAAGAAAAGGAAGAAGAGGAAGAGGAAGAAGAGGGAGAGGAAGAAGATAAACAAGAAGAGAAAGAAGAAGAAGAGAAAGAAGAAAAAGAAAAGGAAATGGAGGAGGAGAAGGTAGAGACAGGAGCAGAGGAGGAAGATGAAAAACTGGAGGAAGAGGAGGTAGAGAAGGTAGAAGAAAAGGAAGAAAAAGAGGAGATGCAGGAGAATGGAGAGAGGGGATCAGAAGAGGAGGAAGAGAAATTGCAAGATGGGGAGGAGGTGGAGAAGGAAAAAGAAAAGGAGGGAAAAGGAGAGAGGGAGGAGGAGAAGGTAGCAGAGGGAAAAGTGGAGGAGGACAAAGAGGAAGAGAGTCTATCAGCAGAGATGGAAAAGCTGGATGTAGGGCAATGTGGGGAATCAGGGGGAACAGAGGCAGCAGAGATTGAGCAAGAGCAAGAAACCAATGGGGCAGAGGAAGATGGCACAGGGAGTGCAGCTGAGGCTCAGCCAAATAGAGACCCAGAGCCGGGGCCTCCCAGTGAGGAGCTGGAGCCAGCTGAGGGGTCCCCAGAGCTGGAGGACATGGAGGGTGAGACACCTGGAGAGGCTCCGGAAGAGACAAGCTGCAGGAAGCAACGAGCAGGCAGAGAATGAGAAAATGCTGGGGAAGGGAACATCCCCCCAGACAGCTTCACCCCTGGGGCAGCCAGAGCAGGGGGCAGTGCTGTGACAGGTAGGGCCACGACCCCAGGGCACAGTCAGCCCTGAGCAAGGCCAGTTATCCCTGCATGGGGGAAAGGCTGCTAGAGCGCTGACAAGGAGGCACAGCACGGGCAGCAGGGCTTCTGTACCCTGAGAGGGAGCCCCAGGGCTCGGTCTGGCCCTGCAGTGCCACGGGAACAATGCTGTCCTGACCCTGCCACCACAGAGCCCGCTGTCCCTGCTGTGCAGCACTGCCCTCTGCACCCCTGCCCCGACTCGTGGGCTCCAGCGCCTTTCAGCTGGGCGCCACGGAGCTTTGCTGGCTGAGAAATAAAAGCTCTTCCCTGGCACCATGTGCTGCAGTTGTTCCTGGATGTGACCGGCTTCCCTGATCATAGTCCACACCTCCTGCCTTGCCCTGGAGCCCTTGGCACAGGGATGGGGCAGCTTGTGCTATGCCTGAGAGAGGTAGTTAAGGAGGTTGCATTTCACCCCCATTTAAGCTCCTGAGTCTCTCCTGTGTGAGAGTGCCCCCAAACTTCCCTGCAGTGGCACCGTGTCGGGACTTTGCCCAGCACTGCCAGCCCTTCCAGACAGGGGTGAGAGCAGGTCCAGCCCAAAAAGTATCAGTCTGGTCCAGGCTTTACCATCAGCCTGGGCTGCACCCTGTGCAGTGGGGAGGGCCTGAGAGCCCCCAGCCTTACCCTGAGCTGCTCCTCAGCTGAACCCCTCACTGTGCCATAGAGGCACAGTGAACATGGGCAGGGGCAGAGGCGCCCGGACACCTCTGGGCACTGAAGATTTAATGCAGCTCCAGAAAGAAAGCTCCAGAAAGGAGAGGACTGCCCAGCATCCCACTGCTGCCTACATCCTTCCCGGGGCTGAAGGGTTTCCTACAGCAAAAGTTCCTGGGTGAGAAAGAGGGAACTGTCCCCACACAGCCCCTGTCCCAGCCCTCAGGCTGCCACACGGCCCTGGGCAGAACTTGCTGTGAGAGGACCAAGAGGGTGGTTGGGGGACACACCTGTGCCTGGGGAACCTGGAGCCCTGCTCTCAGCTTCTGTCCTGCCTCAAGTGGTGTTGGCAGCCAGGGTGACAGTGCAGGCTGTGTCCCAGCAGCCCTGCAGGAGCGGTGCCAGGATGGCACAGCAATGGAAGCTGACTCAGAAGAGATGCATGGATAGAAGAGGCCAGAGCACTGATCCAGGTCTCAGTATAAATACAAATTTATTCTCTTTCCAGAGCAGAGATGGCACAAAGCAGTGAGGACAGCAGCACCACAGGACATGGTTACCAGAGCATTAGCCAGCCTGCTCCCCTCCCGCATCCCGGCTCCCAAACACAGCCCAAGTGCCCAACCTGGTCAGCCCTGCTCCCCACACCTGGCACTGGGGCCAGCAGCTCTGGCCCCTTTTTCTTCTCCAGCTCCCTCCAGCCTGGACACTCCTCACCTCATCCTCAAGCCAAACCTCCCTCCTCCCCACACTGCTCCCATCCTGCCTCTGGGATAACAGAGGGGTCCAGCCACAGCTCAAGGGGTGGCCTGTGGTCCCTCTCAGCAGCAGCCTAACACCAAGCCAGCCTAACACCAACACCACTGCTACTGCCCTCCTGCCACTCACCCCGCTGTGAAAGGGGACAACGAGGACAGCAACCCACACTGCTGCCAGCAGACACTGTACACAACACACAGCACCTGGGCACAAAGGCTCACACCACCTCACCCCTGGTTCTCATCTCTGCCAGCACGCCGAAGCCAACTGCACTGCCCTGGGCCTGAGCACACTGCCCTGGTCCCAGCCTGCCTGAACACGCCTCACCACTGCATCCCATCCCAGCCAGCAACAACAGCCCTGTCTCTGTCCTGGCACCAGAGCACCAGAACCGCCTCAGCCCCCATTCCGGGTTACCCCACAGCACCTGACTCTGCCTCTCTCTCGACATAACACAGCACGAGACAGCCAGTCTGAGGGAGCCTTTGGGACCAGGAGCCACCCCCACGCCCGAGCTGCCCTGCCAGCCTGCGCAACAGCCCCCCCTCCACTGCCCTCACCTGCTTCCAACAGGGGCCTTCAGCCCCCCAAGCTCAGCTCAAAGGCAGGGACAGCAGCCGGGCAGCTGCTCCCTGGAGGCAGAGAGGAGGTGCCCTACCTGTCCTGCTGTGTACCTGCATCAGACCAACCCCAGGGCTGGAGTACGGCCGGAGAAACCCCTTCCTGCAGGAGCTGAGGCTCCCCAGGGATGGAGCTGGGTCTGTGCGGGACAGGCTCTCTGTGCCATGGCAAAGGCACAGATCCCCAGGAAACCAGGCAGGATGGAGAACCTGCTGCAGGTCCAGCCCTCAGGGAGCTCCCCTCGCAGCAGCCCTGCTGCAACACCAGCAACAGGGAAGGTGCTGGTTCCCGTGGGAGCAGGAGCTGGGCTGGTCTGGAAGTGAAGGGCAGCTACACTTACAGTATTAGAATTTAATGGAGTGAGTCCATGAGAGTGTTTAAGTACAGAATATATATATAATATATAGAAATATATGCACATTAAACGATAAGGCTCTGTTATAAAGACCCTCTCAATATAAGGCTACTAGCTGGGCTGAAGCTCTAACATGGACTCATCCCGACTCCACAAACCTCACAGACTCTCTCCAGGTGGTACGTGCCTGGCTGGCTGCAGAGCCTTGGGTGGCAGAGCTTGAACCATAAGGCTGGCAGCTGGATGCTGTTACAAAGAGTTATTTTAAAAACTGGGTGGTGCCCATGAACCTGGAAGCTTCTGGGCAAAAATGAAGAGTGGGAGACTTAGCTCTGCATCCCCCCCCCAGGGCTGCAGGCAAAGGCAGCAACTCCTGAGTGCCAGGGGAGTTTTCATGGCTTCAGTTCTTCCTTCCAAACCACTCCACTCAGGCTTAGACACCGTGGCCGAGTGACCAGGCCAGCCTCCTGGGAAGCCCACAGTCCCACTCCTGCATGACCTATGTTCCCCTGAGATCTTCTGGAGCTGGCAAGCATCCTGCACAACCTGCTCGGAGGGAGTCTGTGCAAGGCCTGCTGCAGCACAGGGAGCATGGCAGGGAGAGGAGGGGGAGGAAAGCAGCCAGGTAGCTGGTTAGGAAAAGCCTCTGGCTCACAGGAGGTGTTAGATAAGGGAGGTCATACCTGAAAGAGAAATAGACAGGTCAGGAAAATAGGACCCAGAGCCACCTGCTTAAAGGGGGCTGCTGCAGAGCCAGCAGGACCCTGCTCAGGGATGGCAGGAAGGTGGGCAAGAGTCTGCAGGGGCAGATCACCGCCTCATGTTAGTGCTGGCACCAAGCTGTGTCCCCCAGGTGAAAGACCAAGTGCTGCTCCTGGACTGGAGCACAGAGGGAAAGAGCAGAATGACCAACACGCAGACCCACTGGGTGAGTGGAGTGCCTTCCACACACGCATCCCCCAGTCTCCATCCCTGCTGGGAAGAGCTGTCCATGAGCAGTCAGGAGAGCGTGCACCATTGCTTCCATCTCACCGGGTAACCGGGGCCTCAACCTGTCCTGGAGGGGTCTGGACAGGGAGGAAGCCAGGAGGTGGCTCAGAGTGGTCACTACAGGCTGGATGCTGGCAGGTCTGTCCATCCTCACGGTGGGGAGCCCCGCAGGTTGCAGGGGTTTTGAGCAGGGCAGGAGGCTGCCTTGCCTCTCATCTGGGGGGATCTATTTGGTCCATACTCTTGGCAGCTCTGACGGCCTCTCCTTGCAGGTGTGAAACCTCCTCCTCCTCCTCCTCTCTGCTCCCAGGCCACGCACCAGTCCCAGCAGCGCTGCAGCAGCAGAGCTCTTGGCTGTAAGCACTGGGGGTCATCAGCTGTCACAGGGAAGCTGGGATCGGGGCAGGGCTCTGTGGGGAAAACCTCATCTGAGGGAGCAGCAAGAAGCGAGAGAGGAGGATTTCACTCAAGTACCTCGAGAGTTGGGGAAGGCGCTCCGCAGCTTCTCCATTATGTCTTCCAGGCACATGCTGACTTCCTGGGTTTTGGCTTCCACCTCGTCTGCAGTGGAAAAGAGGGCAGGAGGGTGTAAAGCAGGCTCTCTGGACATCCACCTCACTGCCAGCACTCTGGCAGGGTGCAGGCAGCATCCTGCAGTATTGGACCAAGGGAACAGGGCCAGGAGCTCAGCCCAAACCCAATCCCCTCACCTGCAGCTTCAGTGTCAGGGGTGTTGTGCTCTTTCTCCTTTGCCTGGCTGCCTTCAGACTGATGTGGAGATGAAGCCAAGGAAGATGCTGCTGAGCCGTTGCCATCTGACTCTGCCGGAGGCTGGAGGCAGAGAGGGGGTTGTTTTAATCCCCTATCCTTTCCTTCCCCCCATTCTGACCATCCCTTTCTGCCACTGTCACAGCTCTGACATGACAAAGCCCTCCCCAAAGGTCCCAGATCCTTGCTCTGAGCACACCTGCAGCAGCAGCTCCCTCAGCCTGTGCAGCTGGGACTCCAGCTGCTTGTTGTGGTCCTCCAGGATCTGCATGCGGGTCTCCAGCCGGCTCTTGTGCTGCCGGAGGATTCGCGCTTCTGCCAGGAGCTCGTCATTATGGGGGTCTTGCACGGATTCAGGGGAGCCTGTGGCCAAGGATGGAGACTCCACTGCCTCATCATGCTGCCACTTCAAACGCCTCAGCTCTCCCTGGAGGATCCTGCAGGACAGTCCGTGTCAGCATCACCATGTTTGTTCCCAGGGACTGCTGGAAACAGCCGGCAGCTGCACGCTGGGGATGGCCCACCACTCGGAGACAAAGCTTTGCTGCTTGAGTATCAGGATGTTCCTCTGCAGGGCAGCCTGCCCACAGCTCTACCCCACTCAGGGGGTTCACAGACAGATATGCAAATGTTTCCCAAGAGGTTGAAAACAAGGGCAAGGAAAGCATCACCTCCTCCTGAGCTGATCTGCCCTGCCTAGAGCATCACCTCACGTGGTCCAGAGCAACACCACCACTGTTCACAAGGGACTCAGGGACATGAAATGCAGAGCACCCTGAGCTCAGCTCAGCCAGTTTGCGGTTCAGGAGGGAAACAGCTTCTGGGGATGTGGGAAGGAACATTTTGGGGAACAGAGATATCTCCCTTCCTTGTAGTGCACACCCTCCCTGAGTGCTCCTATGTATTAGCCTGGATACCCTCCAAACCAGCCCACTCAGCAACTCCAATCCCCACCTACAGACCCAGCAGCTATTCCCTTGCTCCACTCTGAGTTTCACCAGACTTCTCCAGTCCCTTCCCCCCGCTTAGGCTATAAACCCCACTTTCAGAGTTGCCCATGCCTCTACCTGTTTTCATCCTCTAAGTGGGCCAGGATTCGCTCCAGCTCTCCCTTGTCATCCATGTTGAGGCTTCCTGGAACCTGCTGGCTGCCTCCAGGCTCTCTGTCAGTGATGGGGCTGGAATGGCGTAGCAGGTACTGGTCCTCATCCCTGTTGCAGCAGGTGGAGAAACAGCTTAGTGAGGGACATCAATCTGATGGGATTTGTGTGCCCCCGGGGAAGGACAGCCTGGAGGGAGGTGGTTTCATGGGGGGGAGCCCCTTCTGGCTGCTCCAGGCCTAGAGCTCAGAAGCGGCTCAGCATCCCTGGCTAGCTGGGGGTGCCCAGGAGCCTCTTACTCAAAGGGCCTGGGAAGCAAAGCACTTTTGTGCCCTGGCTAAGCATGGATGGAGCCACAGGAGCTCTGACTCATCAGGAGGTGAGAAGGGAAAGGAGGCAGAACTCACAGGCTGTCATCAGGGGACAGGCTATCATTGAAGAAGGAACAGTTCTGGCTTTCCATCTCTGCAAGCCTAGAGGAAAGAGGAAAAGTTTGAGATATGGTCAGAGACACTCTGAACATCTGCTCAGGGCACCCTTCTTATTTCAGCCCTGCAAGACCCCTTTCTGGCAAGGTCTCCCAGCTGGCCTGCACTAGTCTGCCCCTCTTCACAGCTCTACAGAGTTTTTTCTTTTTAGAAAACAAAAATACACTGCTGTTCTGGTGACAGTCTCTGGAACAAAGGGCTGCCGCTGTGCAGTCAGTTCAGCCTCCCCTCTCATAAGCAAAAGAAAGGGGTGAAAGCATTCCAGATCCAACCTGGGGCCTGAGCCACAAGCACAAGCTCCTTGTACTCCTGGGTTCCCCATGGCGAGGGCAGAGGCGCTACAAACCACAGGGCAGCAGCAAAGGGAAGCTTGCAAGCAGCACTGGTGAGCACACAGACAGAGCAAGACATCAAGGGATCTGCCTGGTGAGAATCCAACCAGCAGCTCAGGCTGGGAAGAACAGGACAGTCCACGGAGGCTGCTGCATCACTAAGACACCTCCTGTCAGGTGGACTGCCAATTTTCATGGGATCAGTCGTGTCCCAGGCAGGTTTGCCTGGCCCTGCCTGAGGTGCAGAGTGCTGGGAAGGGTGGAAGGGGCTGCAAGCAGCAAGAGCTCACCATACATCTGCCCCAAAACCCCTCCACACCCATGGAAGTCACGCTGCATGCCCTGGTGTGACAGCAGTGCCCCGTGACCGTACCTGCTGGCAAAGTGCTCGATCCGGGAGTGTGTGTCGGCATGTGGCAGCATCGGGGAGGAGGCTGGTCTGGAAGAGATGCACACTGGTCAGTTAGCAAGGCTTTGGAGAGGCTGCCCTGATCTCAGCTGGGCTGAGAAGAGCCAAGGACAGGCTGGAGAGGGAGACTGACATCTCTGTTCTTTCAAGAACTAGGTGCTGTATCACCCCTGGAGCAAGTGCCCCCTCCAGCCTGCCCGTGGGAGCTCTATCTCACAGCTGAGATGCTCCTTCCATCCATGGAGCCCAAGTGTCAGGCGGGGTCAAAAGACACAGACCAGGCGCAGCCAACTCACGTCTCAGAGAAATCAGCCTCGAGTACAGACTGGACAGGCAGGTAACCCCTCTGTGGGTGCTTGCTGAAGTACTGCTTGGACCGAAACTTGTTCTTCAGCGTTGTGGCAAAGTCTCTCATGTTCTCACTGGACGTGGTCTGCAGAGACACACACAGTACAAAGGTGCTGCTTAATGAAAAGTGGGGCAGTACAGGTCAGCTCCCAGAAGAAAGAAGTCCCCTCAGGCTGGGGACAAGCTCCACAGAGGAAGAGGCACTAAGGGCACATGGAAGGAAGTTCTGTCAGCCTGACATGGAGCCTGGCACAAGCCAAGCTGGGCATTGGTTGGTCATCATCATCACTGTGAGCCCCAGAATAACAGGGACATGGGCAACTCCCAGCATGCAGAGGGATACAAAACTGTACAAGGGATCCACTTCTGGGGCTGCACCAGCCTAAACATCACGAGGCTGCTGCCACCAATGCAAGACCTGCTCTGAGCCAGGACCCTGCCAGCCCAGCCCAGCTCCATACCGGGGTGTAGTACTCCATGATGGGGTAGTGCAGCTTGTTGCCCTTGCTGGCTCTGCCTGTGAGGAAGCAAGTCTGGCAGATATCCACGTTGAACTGCTTCAGGCTCCGATACCTGGAGAGGTCAAGAGGCAGTGAAAGTCAGTAAAAACAGGTAAGTTTGAAGCCCAAGAAGAGGTCAGCAGGAGGGCACAGAGGTGGTCTATGTTGCTTTCATAGCACAAGGATCTACGGTGCTGAAGCCCCAGAAAAACATCCCGCTCTTTCCCCTTAGCTGGCCCCTGCTCAGCCCTGCCCAAAACACTGCTGGCTGCAGAGCTCTCAGTTCCCCCCAGCAGCACGCAGCAAACCCTGCTCACTCCTGCAGGACACCGTGCCCTCCCCTCGGGGGGCCCAGGTCCCGTATCACAGCCCTACCTGAAGCCCTTGATGGGGCACTGCCGGCAGACGGAGCACTTGGTCTGGTGCTTCACCTGCTCGGCCATGGTGACCCGGTGCAGCACAGCCAGCCACACCATGGACTGCGGCTCCAGGTTGGCCCACTCCAGGAACTGGGATGCCTCGATGGCGGGCTTCCCGTTGCTCTGGGGAAGGGAGAGGAAGGGGCTGGGACCCAGCCATCGGGGGTGCGGGTCCCTCCGTGAGCCTGTCCCCGGCGCGGCTGCCGCAGAGGGGTGGCGTGGCCGTGGCCCTGTACTCACGAAGCGGAAGCAGCTGCGGATGCTGGGCTCCACGTTGCTGCCCCCGAATGCCGCCACCTCCCCGAGCTGGCGCGGGACCTGGATGGCCTCGTGGAGCAGGACACCCAGGTGCCGCTGGTCACACAGTCCCCCAGCGTTGGCCACCTGGCTGAAGAGATCTGCGGGCAGGAGAGACACAGCCTCGCTGATACCCAGCTGATCCCACACCCTGGGCAGGACTCAGGCACGGGGAGCAGTGTGTGGGTCACACCAGGGGCCCACTGACCATCTCCAGCAGACAGCTCAAACAAGAGTAAATGACCTTTACCCGTATCCTTCCAGCTCTCAATAATCAGGAGTTTAGAGTCTTCTTGGGCCAGAGGTTACGTACATCATTTCTTTAACGGCCATAGCCAACCTGTCTTCTACAAACTGGCCCACTCCACTTATTTAATCCCTTGGTGCTTCCTATGCTACCCCCTCCACAATATTCCATGGCAGAGTACCAGGGTTAAAATACAGCAAGTAGAACAGCTCCCTTTAATTCGTCTGAAACCTACTTCCCAGGTTTTTTTTCCTTCAGGGAAGCATTGGGTAACTGTTGCCTGTGTGCCTTTTCTGCTCTGTTCCTTACAGTGCCGTGCAAGCAGGAACACTGCAGCACCAGTCAGTCTGCTAAAAAGCCTCCTAATTTTGGTGGCGTAGGCCCAGGGAGGGAGGGAGAGGTGGTGATGCAAGCAGCTTAGTCACTGCAGGAAAGATATTTCTTTGCTCTTCCTGGGCAAAGAAGGTCTAAACCAGGAAACAGAAGCACTCCTGGTTTCCCAGGTTACTCCACAGCAGTTTCTGGGGAAGGGAGACAAGGGACTCACACTGAAACTTCTCCTTGACCTCTGTCCCGCACAGACACGCAATGCCCGTCTTGAAGGAGAGAGCCCTCATCTTCCCGCTGCGACCGCTGCAAGGAGAGATATTGCACGGGTTTGAAAATCTTTTGGAGGCTGGGTTTGTGGTGGGGTTTTATTTTTTCAGGGGGGTCAGCAAGGCAAGCACACGCCTGGCAGCCCCCCTCACTGGCAGCCAGTGTTTTTGGCAGCGCTGCCAGCTGGAGCAGCAGCACGGAGCTCTCCTTCCAAGCGAGGCAGCCCCACAGCTAGCAGGGCGCTGGGGGAGCGGTACCTGTCGAAGACGTTCAGCAGCCAGTTGAGGCTCATGTCCACACAGAGGGGCACGTTCACCAGGATGCCCCTCTCCTCCTCCAGCCGCTCGTACAGGGCGGTCAGGCAGTGGATCACCTCCACCACGTCCATCGCCCGGTCGCTGGGCTGCAGGTCGTGCTCGTTGAAGATTTCCAAGGCCGTGGTCAGGGTCACCATGTCCACTGCACAGTAAGCACAGGCAGAGGGAAGGAGGGGAAAACGGGAGAGGTGAGAACCAAGAGGGGAGAGGTGCAGCCCTGCCCTGACCTGGGGCAGTGTGAATCCCACAGCAGCGGGAAAGGTGCTGGCAGGATGGGCACAGCTCCTAGAATTTCTCTCCTGCCTGCAAACCTCTCCCAAAATACCACATCTCCACCTTGAGCCACCATTCTCTGTGACCTTCCTTCCTCATTGCTGTGTCCAGCCCTGGAAGGCTCTGTGCAGAGCTCCCCGCACCCAGAGCCAAGCTCCCTGCATGTGCTGGATCCCTGTGGATCTGCTGTGGGGAGGTGAGGGGGCACAGAGCTACACAGACCCTACCAGCAGCTGCCCGGAGGTGGATCAGTCCTGTCTCCAGCTCTGACAGGGTGCAGGAGTTAAGGCAGAAACCCGAAACAGGGCTAGGACAGCATGAGCTGCCCTGGCTGACCTGCTTTCAGATCCCTGTGGCTGGAGGTTGTACGTGCTACTGCGTTTAGCAGCCAGTAATCTTTCTTTCCAGAAAGTCTTCCCATTTCTGAGACCATTCTTGATCTCAGAGCCCATTATCACACTGTAACTTTATTCTGTGCAAAAATCCTCCCTTCTCCTGTCAAAACTGCTAGACTTGGACTGGGAACCCCCAGCTCACATGCCAGTGAGAATTGCTTACCCTCGTGTCCACACTGCCCACGACTGCACATGACTCTGACCTGTCCCCCACTGCCTCTTTCCTACATGGCCACTCCACCAAACTCCTCATCACAGAAAAGCTGCCTTGGCAACTTCCTTGCCCTTCTCTCAAATATGTCTTGAACAAGGAGCACTTATTCATTTCTGGGCTGGAGAGAAGGAGCCAGCACAGCATGTAAGATGCAAAAGATCCACAGGCAGCACGTGGAAGGGCTCTGCTTTGTTCTTTGCCCTTTTCCTCACACACTTTGTGTTTCTGCAGCCATTGCTGCATGGACACCTTTACAGGGTGGGAAAAGAAAACTGCTGCTTTGCTCCATCTATACTAAATCAGCTCCATATGTCCCCAGATATGGGACAGCCTGGTCACCACAACGTCATGAAAATACTCCACAGCCAGGGTTCAACTCCCTCGAGAACCCAACCTCCTCTTGCCCTCACTCTTTGCCTTCTTCCGGGCCTTTCCCAAGACATCAAGGAGCACAGGTCTGCCTGGGACGCCACTCCTCCCTGTCGGCAACAATTAATTCAGGGAAAACCCCCTCATCTTGCTGCTGGTTTATCTTGACAGAGCCTTAGGTGAGAGGCCTTGCCTAAAGCTCCAAGCAGCCAAGGATGCTGCATCTATCAGATTCCGCTCTGCCTTGCTTGCCAACTCCCCCGGAAACTCCTCAGCAGTTTCCGAGGAGCAGCTCCCTCTGGGAGAGCCGGGCGTTGTGTTGAACTCCTATAGCATGATATTCACCTGGCTACTAACCCTTCAGCTTTTACCAACAGTGCAGATTTCAAGTTTATTGGCTCCCTTCCTCTTCTTTAAGCAGTGAAGCCCTCTCTGCCCCTGCCAGTGTGGGTGATTTCTGCTCTCTGGTACATCCATGACTTCTCTGTGCTTGATCTGAGCTAACTGGTGAGCCCCTGCCTGATCCCACAGATTTGTAAATCTGAGCTGGACCACTTTGTTCTCAAATCCCTTTGACTAACACCTGCCCTTGACGTACTTCCACCCTAAGCCTGTAAAGAAAGACACTGACACGGACTGATGGATTTGCTCGGCTTTTCAGCCACAGGCTGCTCTTCCTGGTTCCTTGCCTCAGCTCCCTGTCCCCTGGTGCCTCCTGCCTTTGATGTGCTGGTAAAAGCTTGTATTAGTTTAATGCCTCCGCCAAGGGAGAGGCAGCAGGAGGGGAACCCTTCCCACACTCACATCGAAGGGCCTTTTGCACCCGCCGCAGTTTCATGGCCGTGCGGTACGCCGAGAACTTGATGTTGTTCAAATCCGCTGCAACGACACAGGAAAAGGAGAATGAAACCACGGTGCAACATCCTTATCTCCAGGGCAGGAAGCAGCAGCTGCAGTTCCCAGGCACCAGCCCCACCAGCAGAAGCAGACTACAGGCAGGAGGATGGGGAGCAGAGTCTGGCAGGGGGGGTCACTGTGCTTTGGGGGGCCCTGTGCCAGAGGTGGGCGGGCAGCCTGGGGGGATCTCACATGCACCCCATGCTGCACAAAGGTGGATACTGCTGGAGTGGTTGGATACTGCTGGAGTGGTTGTGTGCCAGCCTCCTTACCCAGCGTTTGGTACAACTCTGTCATCTTTGGGTGGTCCCAGCATGTCGTCTGGGCCTGGTGGCTGGAAGGGAAATAGATGGAAACCAAGAGTCAAGCTGGCAGTCAAGCAGCTGCCATGAGAGATTACAAAAAAGCACCTGGCTGGGGCTGGGAGTGAACACTGGGGCTGTTGCGTTCCTCTGAGCACACTCCCCAGCCACAGCAGCATGGAAGATGCTCACAGAAGGATGCCTTCACTTGCTGCCAGCTCCCTCCCTTTCCAGACAGCGTTCCCCCTCATCTGGGAACCTCTGCAGGGAGGGAAAGCCAGGTTCTGCCAGGCTGCCAGTGCTCAGACTAGTTTGCTCACTGCCCCCCACCCCTAACTGGTCCCCAGTTCCTGTTGCCACCAGTCCAGAGAAGGCTGTGACTGGGAGCACACTCACTTGATGTAGTATGGCACTTTGTTGGGGGAAATGGCTCGTTCCCAGGGGACCTGGACAGAGGCTGCAAGGAGAGAGACACATGTCAGATCAACACCAAACACTCCTCCAAGCTGTTTCTAATGCCAGCCCAGCACGACTGTGCCAACAGGTGGGTGCCTCTGAAGAGGCTCTGCCTTCCCAAATCACCAGCTGGGGGTGTTGGTGCAGGCAAGGGGATGCTGCCCATAAGGGACACAAGACTGCTGGTCTTGTTAGAGGCATCTTGTCTCTTGAGACAGGGGCTCTCTCTGGCTGAGCTCATAACTCAGGGACAGATGCTTCCCAACGCTTTTGGTTATGCCTGAGGTAACACTGCGGTCACCAGTGGGCAGAGCTCATGGCAGGTGGGATTTGGGTGCACACACACAGCGCTACGTGTTATGGCCAGCCTCAGGCACCCAAAGCATCAGCTGTTTCCATTACTCCTGCTCTGTTTGTCAGCTGCAGTATCTTGGGAAGATAAGGACACATCCCACAACAGTTACCTCCCACCCCGTGTTTGTTACCTAGAGGATGGAAGCCCTTTTATGACCCTAAGTTCTATTTTCCCTTTTCACAGGCAGCTTATCAATTCCAGCAATTGGAAAAGCCATTCCTTCTTTCAGATGGGAGTACATGGTCTGCCAACAGGCACAGGCCAACAAACTCCACCAACATCTGAAGACCTTGCAGGGCTCAGTATTTCCAAGGACAGGCTCTGCAGCACAACCTGCTGCCCATCCTTGGCAGCTCTGAGAGCTGTCAGCCAGCAGCTCTACGCTGTAGAAACAGCATCTCTCTGCCTCGCCACATGAATGAAAACCTCCTTAACATGCACATTTTTAGCCTCCAAATGACTAACACGGGATATGGGGGACTGCCTTTTTCTGCCATCTGTTGTCTTGGCCACCCAGTCTCCGAGGCTGACACAGTCCCAGCATCACCTGGGAGATGCTGCTGCGAGTGTCACAGCTCTGTGCTCACATCACGCCCTTGATCCCACCGGGTGAATTATCACAGTGCTAACACTGGGAGATGCCTCCTGCTCTGCTTCCTGTGCACCAGGCACTGGGCCCTTTTCCAGCCACGTGTGCGGCCCTGGGCTCAGGAACAGGGCTTTGCACACCATTCCCCCGTGCCACAGCCCACAGCACTGTGCAGGGGCAGCCTCAAGGCAGGGAGCCAGGAGAACCCTCTCACGTACAGGAGAGGAAGTGCTGGGAGCCTGGTCCGAAGTCCCGGTGGGCATCTTGGAGCTGCTTCAGGCGTTCGTTTATGGAGGCCTGGAGAATGGGACAGAAGAGTTCAGTGGCAATCCATCAGGCATCTCCTGAAGACCCATGCAGGAAGGCCTGTGGGTGGACTCAGACGTGCCCCAGCACACAGGTTCTCTTCCTTCCTTTCCTACTCTGTTTTTGCATCCCCCGGTCTGCTGAGCCCTCCACGCCTCCTGCCCCAGGCTGAGGCAGCACAGGGCACTTCTCCATGCACATGTGCACATCACCTGTACCCACACTTTCACAGACATCCAAGCAACCACAGCTGGTACTGACACTTCCCCACTCCCTCCGCCCATCAGACCCTGATTCTCCTCAGACAGCATTCTTTGTTCCTCCTGTTGCCTGATCAAGACCTCTACAGATTTACCAGCCACATCCCTCACACTGAACTGACCTCTCATCCCCTAGGAACACCAGCTATAGCATCCCTGCGATGCCAAGCCTTACTTTATCCTCCCTGAAGCTCAGCAGTGGCGGCCCTTCCCCACCATCCTCCTGCCCACGGTTTACTTGCAGTGCTTGGTCCTGACTCCTGCCCACCTGCAGCTGTTTCCAGCGCGTGTTGATCTGCTCCAGGGTACGGGAGCTCTCCATGCACAGGTGGACATCTGAGATGGCAAGCTGGTGCGCGAGATCATTGACCACTTTCACCCCATCCTTCATGGGGGAGAGCTCCTCCTTGAACAGCTGGAGTCCCACGCCCAGGGAAACAGGCACAGGGCAAGGGAAGAAGGAAAAGGAGCAGGTGAGTGGGTCACAACTTGGATCTGATTCTTCTGCTACAAGCTCAGGGTGGGCTAGTGGCTGCCAAGCCACTGCTGAGCAGCCCTCCCACAGGGTACCTTAGCCAGGGAAAAAAAAAACACAGACCAAAACAACCAGGCTGCAGATTACTCAAATCTCCTGAGAAGTGGGATGGGAACAATGAATCATCTGTGCTGAGCCACTGTACCTGTGTAACGCCATGACAAGGCAGTCAGCACAGGACACTGTGGGCCAAAACCACCCTCACAAAGCGAGGGGGCTGTGGGAGGGAGGACTTGGCCCCTGAGATCCCAGGTAACGAGGCTGCCTTGGACTGAGCAGTCCAGGAGGACAGCACTGTGCTCCCGGGAAGCAGCACTTCATCACCTCTGGGGCCAAGGCTGGAGCCTTCTCAGAGCCAAAAGTACCTTGGTTGACTGGATGTGCTCCGGCAGGGAGTCAATGAAGAGGTCCCCGATGGGTTCCCAGGTTTCACGCACGCTTTCAGCCTGGTCCAGGGTCGTGCTGAGCTCCTCCATGGCCCCTTTAATCTCGAGCAGCTGCTCCAGCGTTCGCTCGATGTGGCGGTGCTGGTCCACGCAGCGCGCAGTGAGCTTCTCCCACAGCTCACTGGCCACGTTCGCCTGTTTCCACACAAAGCGGCTGATGTTCTGGATCCGGTGCCGGGGAGAGACATCTGTGAGGGCAAAGCAGAAGGGGAACAGAGAGCAAAAATGAGAGCCCAGCCCAGAGGAGAGCGGGGCAAGAGATGGAGGGAGGACATGGAAATGGGAGATTAAAAAATCCAGGGAAAACTGGAAAGAGGGAGGGAAAATAAATCACAATAGTATCACCTCTGCACCAGCTCTCCTAGGCATCCAGCCTGCCCGCAGACTTGTGCCCACTGCTCCCTGCCTGTCCTCACAGGCAGAAGCCCTGCTGCCCTTTAAAACCCTGCCCCAGAGCACATCTGATGGTGTCTCATGAGGTGCCCCCCACCACGAGCTGTACCAGGTGCTTCTGCCTTCACCAGGGACAGTGATACTGCCCTGTGCCAGTCTGACCTTCGGCCAAAGGCCTGGGAACAGCCTGGGGCACGGTGGTGTGAGGCAGAGCACTGATCTGTGCCTCTCTGTGCCAACCACCTGCACTCCACTCTTTCCATGCCAGCCCGGGAGGAGATGTGCTATGAGAGAACGAGGAAGGGGGAGCTTCACAGACCTTTGCTTTCCAAAGTTGGCTCTTCTAATTCCTCAAACGGATGCTGGGAAAGGAAAGCCTGTGCTGACTCCAGGACAGAGTAAATGTATGGTCCCCGAGACTTCACTTCTTCCATGAACGCCTGGAGAGCAGAGCACAGAGATGAGACAGCAGGCTGAGACAGAAAATTGTGCCCTGTTATGCCCCCTTGCCAAACGCAGCAGTTATTTATTCATCCCAGGGCCCAAATCGCACTGGAGACACAGAGGGAAGTTAACATTAGGGGAAATACTTTTTTAGTTCAGGTGAGGAATGACCCCCTGCCAGAAGGTGGCCCCTGCAGAGGTTTTGGCCTGCAGCTTTGCTGGAGTGGGGAGGCAGAACAGCCAGCACAGAAGGGTGTGTTGAGCCAGGGCTGCACAAGAGGAACTGCTGTATTTATGATGCTTTCACAGGCACTGCTGGATGCTCCTCACTCATGCAGTGAGAGCATGGCCATGCAAACAGTCCTTCCAGCAGCTCTTCAGCAACAGGTCCAGCTGCTGCGGGAGCAAGGAGAGGAACAGCAGGATGCCCCAAAGCAGCACATCTGTCAGGGAAGACTTCAGAGGCGCACTGGTTTTGGATGTCCTCTCCTCCCCTCCAGCCGCAGCTCCCACACCAGTGCTGTCTGCTGGATGGGCTGTTTGTGCACCAGGGAAGTGGCTCCAGCAAGGGTGAGGGATAGCAACAGCAAACAGTTTATTTTTGTTTTCAAGGTAAAAACAACTATAAGCCAACAGCCACTGGCAGAGAGAAGTAAATTCTCTGATCATGGGAGCAGGAAACTCTCACCTGTCTGGGTTTACCCCAGTTTCAGGTATGATGGAAATGTGTTACTGCAGGAATCACTGATGTCCCAACCATCGGGTTGCCCTTAGACCAACCAGCCTTCTCAAGCCCCAGGATCCCAAAAGCAGAGGCCAGTGAGAGGAGGCAACTACAGCTGACAGGGCCCACTACAGGCTGCAGCACCTGCGGGTGACTTGAGGGTGTAATGCAGGTTCTGTGTCTAAAACTAGACGGGCTCTGCCTGTCACGTGCCACGGGTATTTGCTACGGGCTCTGCCCTTCCAAGGGGAGCTGAGATGGAGACAGCCAGGCACTGCTGCACTCCCAGGCTGTGGGCAGGGGCAGTGAAAACAGGCAGGGGTCTCACCCTCAGCTCACCCCAGCACAGAACAGAGGCAGGGGAGGTGCAAGGGGACATACCGCGTGTGTCTCCTTCTCCTGCTGCACCAGGAGGACGTCGCCCCGCAGGGGCAGCTGTGCCGAGAGCTCCTCATCCTTCTGCCCCAGCCAGTCTATGATCTCCTGGAGAGGCACCTGCAGCTTCCCACTGTGGTCAGAAAAGGCCTCCAGCCGAGCCCTGGCAGGAGAGCAAGGACAGTGAGCTGGCAGTCTGACAGACAGGAGAGGAGCAGGTTCCCTGGGGAGGCGAGGCACAGCACCATGGTGGGATGGGGACCCCCAGAACCCCACCAGTGAGTGTCAGCACACCTTAGCATGGGCTGTGCATGACCCTCAGTCAGCACAGATGTTACGCTGCCAGGTGGGGTGAAGCATGGAGGCACTGGGGAGAGGAAACTCTGAAGCTGTTCTTCACCCTGGAGCCCAGAGCAGAGGACAGAGTCACTCTGTGTTTGCCTGTGGGTCAGAACCGTGCTTTGGCTAGCGTGGGGGGCTTGGGCTGGCATTTACATGTCTGGGCAGCTTCCAGAAGCCTTGGATTAAGGCAGGACACAATTAACACGCCCCAGTTAAGCTCTCTGTCATGCTGGCTGTGGAGCTGCAACCTCTGACAGTCCGGAAGGCATGTTCCCCTCAGTGGAAGTGGAAAGGGCTGCCGGCAAAAGGGACAAGCACAGAGGATGTGGAGGCAAAGCCGTGGGGCAAAGAGAGACCAGCTGCAGAGATGGCAGGGGATAGAGGGGGCAGCAGAAAGGAAGGAGAAGTGAAGGAGGGGAGGGAGGAGAGGGTGGGGTGGGTGGAAACAGAGGGGATGCTTTTCAGCATAAGGAGAAATATTCAGAAGTCTGTGGACAAGAGGGAGAACTGAGCCAAGGTCACTGTGAATTCATGTGGCTCATCAAGCGATAAAGTTCCAAAGGTTCCTGACAAGCACAAGCAGCAGGCGAGGCTGGAAGGCCAGGCCTGCTCCAGGCAGGGATTCTTACCGAAGGCTGTGGGATTTTTTTTTTATCTCGTTCCAGCACAGATTCATCTCCAGAGGGGCCTGGGGCCCGGCAGCACTGCTTGGAGCCCGGGGAGTTACACACGAAGGTCCTGCACCATCCTGCGAGGCTTCAACCTGGGCAGAAACACAACCACGCTGCATCCAGAGATCACTGCGTGGGGCTTTGGGCACTCGCCCAGGGTCACCTACCCTGCTCTGTCCTGAACCTGACTCATTTTTCAACTCACAAAGGGGTTGCCCTGCTCCTTGAGTGGTCTCTCAGCAGCTCCCAGGAAGCTCATGGTTGTGCCTGGAGGAAGGATGCAGCACCAACTCCAGCAGAACTATGAGCAAAGGTTGAAGGAAGGGCTTATTGCACATCTCCTGCTCTCCTCAGTTATCCAGCAACAATCTTGGCTCACTGGCAGCTGTTAAACCAGCGCTGGTCCTTATGTGTCACAGTCCCTGCAGGGCTAATGATGATTTTTTCCATGCTATACAGGGCTCCTGTGCTTCGAGAGCAGACGGGGCCTTCTGTTTCTAAAGAGCAAGGGGTTCTGCCAACCTCCTTTATACCATCTCCAATACTGGGAGTTGCCACCTGCTCCTCTACAGAAGCTCAAGGATATTCCCTGCCTGCACAGCAAATCCGGGAAGCCGTTTCTCCTCCACAGATGCCGCTTCTCCTCTGCACCTCTCCAGAGGGAGCAGGGGTGGGAAGGGTGCTCCAAAAGGCCATAGAGGAGGTGATAGCAAATCCTAATCCAGCCACTCGAAGGAAGCACACTTTGCACTGCACCGCTCAGCTGGGAAAACGGGCTGCTGATCCCTGGACAACAAATCCTCGGCGGAATCCTCTCCTAAGCCTTTAGCGCTGTATCGTGCCCCTGCTCACGGTGCAGCGAAGACACCGTTGCACTTGCTGGTGATAACACACACCAGCAGGACTAGAAGCACCTCACTAAGGACTCGGTGAGTGAGAGAGGGTTTTCTCCAAAAAACACCGTTCCCTGTGCAGAACACGTGGACGCATTTCCACAAGTGAGACAACGGCGCGTTCTGTTGGAGACACGGCAGCATTTCGATCGAACGCTACTTTGATATCAGAGTTCATTTGTGATAATTAGCCCCGGGTGGTTAATCAGCCATAATTAATCGTGTTAGCGCTTTCTAAACAGAGCGTACAACAGGCACCCCTTTGCCAGACAAGGGCAGCTGCCTCTGGGGGAAAGCAGCAGCTCTTCCAAGGGGACTGTGTAGATACTTGTCAGTTGTCCTGTCCAAGGGCTCGGGGAGGTGTCGAGAGGAGAGATCCAGCCAAGCCGAGAAAAACAACAGGCAGGAGAAAATCACCAGACAAGGGATTTGGCTGCACAGCTAAAAATACCCCCTCCACACCAGTTCTCAGAGAGAAATCTAATGATTGCCAAGACTGGTGCTAAGTTTGATTCATCTAAAAACATCTAACAGGCTGTTCTCTGCCTCCCCATCCTGCCACTCCAGGAGCACCAAGAAAACAGAGAAAACCATCACCCACAGAGTTCACAGGATTCTTGGGGCCATGAATAATAATCTACTCAAGCTAAAACTGCTGCTTGCACATAGAAAAATCCATACTCTGCATGTGCAGATCCTCACGGCACTGAAGTAGGTCAGTCCCACAGCACTGCCAGGGAATGCTCCAGCCCTCCCCTCTATGCCAGGGGATACCAAAGGAGGGGAGCAGCTCTACCTGGGTGCGAGTGCAGCACAGCTGTGCAGGCAACACAGTCCTTCCAGCCTTGTTTAGGAAATTAAAAGCCCACCAAGCCTGTGACGCCCAGACCAAGCCCAGTAGATAAGCCTGTGGATAACACCAAGCGGAGTGCAGGTGCTGAACCTCTGCTTCCCCAGGACAAAGCACAAGACAGTGCTTGCCCTCTGAGCATCCCCTAAGCACCCCTTCCCCAGAGCTCCAGCAGCAGCAGCAGCCTGGACCCACACTCCCCCTCCACCCTTGAAGAGCTTTATTTTCAGGCACAGAACACTCACACAGGCTCTGGCAAGTGCATCTACCTGTGCTCAGCCGCAGGTCCGCTGCAGGGCCCCTCAGCTTCTCCAAGGGAACCAGCATTGCCCCCCAGCCCTCCGGGTGCCACAGGCAGCACCCAGGAGGGCAGCAGGGAAGCACTGGATGCCCAGCAGAGCAGGATGCCCAAAGCACTGACCCCCCAGGAATGTGCAGGGGGGCGGCAGTGCCTCACAGCCAGCCTCAATCCCAGCTTTGTCCAGCGGCATTCCAGCAGCCTCCAACCTGCCTTAACCTCATGGCTGCCCTTGAAGCACAAAGGGGGCAGAGATCTGCCCACTATAGGGCAACCCCCTGTGGGAAATTAGGTGTGTGCAGCGTCAGGGCTGCCGGCACTGGGGAACAAAAACAACAACCATCTCTGCAAGGGCATGGCAAAGGGCACGGGCTGGGCTGGGGTGACCAGCAGAGACTTTACCCTCAGATGCTGGAGCAGATGCAGAGCACACAGGGGTGTTTGCCAGGAAAGAGATTTATCCAGGAAATGGTCCCAGCAAGCTTCAGTTATCCAGAAGAGTCACCTTCTTCTAACCCAATCCCACGAAACTAAAGATGCCCTCCTTGTCCCCCACACACCCCAGGACAAAGATGCCCCCCCACATGCCCCAGCACAGTGCTGGATGCCAGCACAGATGTTCCTGCCAGTCTGGACTGGGTGCAAATAGTTGCTTTTTGCCAGAAGGCTCTGGGCTGGCTTCCTATGTCCCCCACAGTCCTGCTGCCCAGAATTGTTGCCATGCTCTCTTCCACCTACAAGGAGGGAAAGAAAAGCTCCCTGTATCTCTCCCTCTCTTCCCCTCCTTCCCTGCCTGCACATCTGACTGCTGCTGCCCCTCTCTCTGGCACCAGCACAGCAGCCTCCTCTCTCTTCTCACCACCTCTCAGATGCAAGACCAGCTCCTGACAGAGGAGGGGACTTCATTTGCTGTTTATTAACCAGCCGTGCACTGGCTGGGCAGCAGCACCGTAAACAGCCACCCTGGGGCCAACATGTCCTGACTCAACTACCAAGAGGCTGCCCCACGGCCTCATTCTTGCATCCTGGAGCCTCTCCAGAGACAGCTCTGCCTTCCTCCCTCAGATCCAGGCTCTCTGGAGCAGGATAGAGCCAGGCTGATGGCCACCACGGCAGAGAGGAGCCTCAGCATCAGCCTTTGCTTTCCATGTTTGAAGCACGATTAAAAAGGAAATGGCAAAGCTGGGACCTCATTTGTCCTGGGAAGAACAGTGCCAGCACCCAAAGGGAAACTTTGGCACTGTCCATCAGTCTCCAGTCAGCTGAGAGGTACCCTGGGGCCAGCAGCTACAGGCAAAGTGGGAGCCGTGCTCTGGCAGAGCCGAGGCAGCATTTCCCCACTCTAAAGGTGCTAAACCAGCTCATGACAGCTCGGTGCAGAGCACAGGCAGCTCTGCGGACAGTTGCCAGCACTCCTTTCTGTTCTTCGCTCCTGCCGTTTACCCAGGGATCCCCAGAGACCCTCCTTCCCTCTAGTGAAGAGCCTGGTCTGTCGGCTCAGAGACCCTGGCGAAGGAGGGAGACCAAGAGTGGGAGCACACTCTCTGTTCCTCAAGACAACTAGACTGGAAAGAGGTCAGATTCCTCCTTTGCCTTACAGCACTCACCAAGGGCTCATTTCCAACCTCTTCTCTGCAACCAGGAAGGTTAGAAATCTGCGTTTTCAGCCAGAGCTGACATTCTTCCACGTTTCCAGGAAAAAACCCCCAACCCAACACATAAGAGCTGTTAACAGTAGCCTCTCGCTCTTTATTTTGGAAGGAGCTTGAAATGCAGCTCTGCAGGTTGCCCCTCTGCCTCTACCTTGGGAAGCACTTCACGGCTGGAAGGCTCGAGGAGAGCTCCCGCTCCCGTTAAGTGCAAGCCCCCGGGAGGCTGGGGCTGACAGCTCTCCCTGCCACCAGCCACAGAGGTTTGCTCCACGCACACTTGCTGCCACGAGAAAGGCTGCCAGAGCCAGCTCTTACCTGAGACAGCACCGGGGCCGTGCTGCTGTGCTGCTCCTGGTCCGGGACGTGCCACTCAGGACATCGCGGGAGGACGTAGAGCCATTCCTGCATCACCAGGGGCTGCATCAGAACAGATGTTCATGGGGGTGGAGGCAACTCTGGGCACGAGCACCTGAAAAGCAGCGTTGGAGTGCCTGGGTCAGCTTGAACCTCC
Organism: Pseudotriccus pelzelni; assembly: GCA_035584735.1. Lineage (NCBI taxonomy): Eukaryota > Metazoa > Chordata > Aves > Passeriformes > Tyrannidae > Pseudotriccus > Pseudotriccus pelzelni. Next base: position 16,470,739 of record JAWMRA010000146.1, on the reverse strand, counting down.
TCCTGGAGCTGAGCCCCTTCCCACCTGCCCGGAGTGCTGCCCTGGTGGCAGCTGGAGACTAAAAGGAAGCAATTTTTTTCATTTAACATATTTCTCCTAATGCTGCAATATTGTTTCACCTAAATGTCCAGCTCTTTTTTGTGCCCCTGGTTACGCAGTTTGCTGTACTGACACGCTGTTAGTAAGCCCCACAGAATATTACGCATTTTTAAAAAGGGTTGGGTTTCTTGAACTACACAAGATGTCCATGGTTTCAAAAAAGATGCAGGAGAGGATCTCACTGTTATTACCTCTGTTCTAGTTTTGGTTGGGATAGAGTTGATTTTCTCCTTAGTAGGTGGTACAGTGCTACGGTTTTTAATCCAGGACAACAAATTATGTTTAGATATAATAGACATATCCCCATAACAGACGATGTTTCCAAATGTATTATTTTTTATGTTGAAAAGGCAAATTGCCTGGACCCTCAGCCTCATGCATCTCATACATGCATCTCAGACTATCAGCTACACCTTCTTATGAGATTTTACTCATTACAAGTTCTAAAATTCCCTTTTTTATTATACCCATTTTTTTTAATGGTATGAGCTGTAAAGCCAGTTAGCAGTGGCCCCTTGACTATTCCCTAGATTGAAAATACAACCTCTGGTCACAACGCTGCTGATTTTTGTTGTTTGGACTCTGAATAAAATAAGCTAAAATAGTGATTTATCTCATTTCCAGCATTTACATTCAGGTCTACAGAAAGCCATAAGAAATAAAGCCCAGAGAAGGCAGAATTTACCTGAATCTGACACTGCTGTAATTGAAGCACAACCCCACAACTCCACCTTCTACCAGTGGCAGCACCATGAAGGGAGCTGAGCACCAACACGTTCCCAGCCGGATGGAGACCTCCCACACAAAATCTGTGAATGCCACACAGGGTGTTCACCCAGCCCAGACTCAGCACATGGTCAGAGGAGCAAATCAAGAGTGATCAGTCAAAACTGCCTGTGATGTGTCCACAGAGCTGTGCTGCCTCCTGTCCAAACCACTAACTCAGTGCTTGCTTTCCTACTTCCAGCAGGTAACAGTCCCCTGCCCCAGCAGCCAGACCTCGTGTCTAAGCAGAGGTGAGGCGGCTTCCAGGTACAGACAGAACAGCACTGGTGGAAGAAGGTTGTTGGCTCCTTCACACCCAGCTCAGCTGGACAGCTGAGAATCTTCCTGCCTGGCCCTGCAGGGCAGGAGCAGACAGCACATCCTGCAGTGCCAGCAATCCCACTGGACAGCCAGGTGAGGAGAAAGCCCTCCAGCCCTGGCACACACTGCCCATCTCTCACGCTTTCACATCCCTCACTCCCCTGCCTGAGCTCTCACTGCCTCTCCCCCCTCCATCACACATATTAGAAGAACAGATTATCCTGTTATGGGTTTTTTTAATCTCTTAGCAGTTTTTAACAGCCATAATTCTCTCCCTTTCCAGCAGAACAGCTTGTGCTGAGCTCTCCAACATGCCGGCAATCCAAGGTCTTGTCCTCTCTCCCTCCCGCCCATTTGCACCAATAAATGCTACAGGCTGTGCATCACAACACCCTCACCCTGCTCCTTCCCTCATGCAGGCAGGGGATTATGAGGACACATTAATAGTCACAACTCCCAAGGGTCTTCAAAGCCCCCCCAGCCTCTTGGGGCAAATTCACCTTATTCAGCTCCCAGGGTACAGCGGGTGATTTCTGCCAGCAGGTAACACCACACCCTGTTCCCCCAGCGCTTGTGCTGTATGGGCTTTGTTCCTCTCAGTGACCTCTGGATGACCGTCAGCACAGAAGAGATACGATTTCCAGGGCATGAAAAGTTATTTTGCCTCAAAGCCTAAAACGGGAATGCCTTTGAGCTCTTCCCCACGACTGGGAAATCCATGGCTCGTGCCAGTGAGGTTCTGTGTCGTCTCATTGCAGCTGCCGTCCCGAGGCCTCAGTTCTTCCATGGCCCAGTGCAATGAAGTTGCAGTGCTGGCAGTCTCAGTCAAGTTCAGCCCCAACACCACACACAGGGGCTCGCTGGTCCCTCGTTCCTCCCAGCACTGCAGAATGTTCCCATGTTTTCCCTTCCCCTTCCCTGGGAAGGTCACAAGCTCTGTTCTTACTGGATTTTGGGCAATGCTAGATCTTTGTGCACAGAGCAGGTGCAGTTCTGGAGCCAGAGGCAGCTAAAGCTTGTCCTGAGGGTATCCATGTAGGGGGTCTCCATGCTCTCTGCCAGCATTACGGGAATAAGCACAGCCATTGCGTCACCTCCTGAGAGCTGGGCTCCTGGAACTCCTTCAGGGATGACAGGACATTGGGACACAGAGCCATGGCACAAGGGAACTCAGGCTGGTCCAAGACAGCAGTCACAGAACAAGACTTGAGCTGAGTACCCAGCAAAGGCCACCCACCCCATCGTGTCCTGTGCTATTCCTTGCTGACACGGAAACACCTCTGCAGGTTTGATGGCAATGCTTCAGCTCTCTTTGCCTCTATGCAAGAGCAAAGACAAAGCCCAGAGGTGGAGAAAAACCCACAGTACTGTGGAACTAACTGAGCTGCACCGCAGCCAGGACAAAGGAGGACATCCAGTGGGAGAGAGGGACAACCAGACGGAGAGGCACGTCTGCAAGCAAACCAACAGCTTCATGCAACCCCTTGCCAAATTCCCTGCTATTACAGGAACCAGGAGAGCAGAAATGCTCTTGATCTGCTCTGCTTTTCTGTCAAGACACAAAACGGCTTCAAATCTTGCACTTGTGCTCTAGTGCTTCGGTACAGCGCTGCGTCTGGGCACTGCAGCATGTGGAGCAGATATTCTGTGGGTGCTTCCTGGCTAAATGCTTCTCCTGCTGATGCCTTTGTCTGTCAAGGACCACATCTGTGACACACTTGGCCTCCCCCTCGCCCCCATTCACCCTCTGCTTTAGGTTGGTGCTGGAGACCCAGCATATGACAGCCAAGGGACATCAGTCAGAACAGATTTAGGTGTTGACGGCTAAAAGTATCGTCCTATTGTAGCCTAGTACAAGCCTCTACTTGAGAAGGAGTAGGAAATCTTTCTTCAGAGGATTTCATTTAGCTGAAAACATGGTCCTTTAGTTGAAAAATAAGAAAGGCCAAAATCCTGACACTGCATTTCAACAGTTGAATGCTTGGGCATTAGGGTGAATTAAAACCAAAATAATTGCCTCTTTCTTCTTCCTGCAGGAACTGTACCTGTTACAAATTCAGCACTGGAGAGCCTGCCTCACTCCCTGCTTTACAGGCAGTCTGGCAAGGGCAGCTGGAATGGCTTTTGCTCCACCAGTTCTGCTTCGGCTCTCCCACACAACTTGCTGCTCTGTTCTCCTGCTGCTTTCCAGCAACCCTGGCTGGCTGGAGGGGCCGTGTCCCATCTCCTGCAGCACCTCCTCTCCAGCCCAGCCCACGGGAAGGTGACAGCCTGCCACTGGTGCCTGTGCTGCACAGTCTGATTCTGCAGTTTTGCTGCATTTGTTTAAAACCCTCCTGACATAAACCCGTATCCAAACTCTCCCAAACATCAGGGGAATTCACGCTGCAGCTTAAGGTTACGCCAGGATTAGGGACCTGACACAGAAGGTAGAGTCTAATGTCAGATGTTGAATTTCTGGCTCTCTACCACCTATAACAGCAGCGAATATAGCATATAAGTCAAGAGGTCTCTGGATCACAAGGCTTATGCTTTAAATTGCTAATTTCCTCCAAAACATTCTTTCCAGGCTGAAACTTTCTACTTCAGATCTTGGCCTATAAGGAAAAAAATATGGGAAAATTTTGAGTCAAGGCAGCTCAGCCTTTATCCCATGAGGGGAGTGGAAATACAAACATGTTCCCTGCTGCTGGAAATGTTAATGATTTTGTTGTTTGACTTACTGTACAAGAGAAGTAATAACATTTCAGCTCAGCATGCTCGGTGTCCTTTAAGGGGAAAGGTGGGAGGCTTGTGGATATTTCAGAGTTCAGCTCCCATGTAGATGCTAACAAAGGGAGCATTCCCAGGCTGTCAGACAGCAGGACTCCCTCGACTGCTTAATAGCACATCCTGTTTCAGCAAAAGTTGTTTTTCTGCACATGTAAGTAAATAGTTTATGCCTGAGGTCAAGAGCCAGAGGACCTACTTCCCAAGGCCCCACTGGTCAGGGTTTGGTGAGAGAGAAGGAAAAGAAATCTTTCTCCCACTGGGACTAACGTAGAAACAACACAACTTCCTCTTAGAGCGTGAGTCCTTAATCTCCATCTCTTTACAAACCAGGAATAGATACCCAAACACACTCCCTAAAAAAAAAGTCATCCCAACATTCTCCTGGTTCTTGTGTGCTCCGGTTTACAACGAAAGGGGGAAAGGACTAACAGCTGTCCTTTACACAGCCAGGCATTTTCAACCCCATCTTCCAAGGGCTAAAAATCCCAGGTGCCAAAGGACCAGGTCCCCTTTATTAATTAGAATGAAGGGTCCTCGAATTAATCACCTGTCCTTAAGAAGTAACATAAAATCTTTGCTGTGTCTGGTAGTGAGTGGCACAGAAGATTTCTTAATCAGTGAGGGTGGGTGAAGTGGGGACTCTGCCATTCAATGAACTTCTTTCTTAAATGACCACTTAGCCTTTGAACTCATAGCCAAAACGTTATTTTAACTCAAGGCATAAACAGGTGCCACACGTCTTAATGAAGAAGCAGCATCTCCTCTGCTGGCTTACTCACTCTCCATCTTCTCAAGCAACAGAACACGCACGTTCACACAAAACCTCAAGCTGAAAAATTTCACCAGTTGGTTTTGCACTAGGAAAGTGTGAGGATGATGCCTCCACCTAACCAGGTGAGTGTGGGTGTATGCCCACAACGCGGCCGTGCAGAACTGACTACCCCTCTCTCTGCTTAAAAATAACTTATGGGAATTTATTTAGGAAGACTGAAATCTAAATTTCTTTCACACATCATTTCAGAGCCCCAGCTGGGTTTTGAGTTACTCTCTCCAAAGCTCACTTTTCCTAGGAATTCTTCCCATCTCTTCTCCTCATTTTATTAAAAGAGAATGACTCAAGCACCCAGAGGACCCAGCTGTGAGCCCACAGCCCTGCTGTACTGACGAAAAAATTGTTGCCTGACCTGGCAGACAAAGGGAGCAGGAAAAGGGGAAGGAGCAACCTCCCAAAAGGGATGGGGAGAGGGAAAGAACTTGCCTAATGACTGAAAGAAGGTTGCACCAGCCATAAAAATTGAACCCACTTCTTCAGAAACTTGGCTCCTGCAGCCCTGAAACCTGCCAGCTTGAACCCACTCAAAATCTCAAGTCTTGTCTTTCTCCTCTAAGCACCTGAACTTTCCCTTCCCCGCTGTTGGAGGCAGGAACCAAGACTTGCTGCACTGTGAACAGCACACCCCCCATTGCCACATCTTGCCACGGATCAACAACAGTGGGAACAGCACACTCCCCGCCCGGGGACGGCTCAGGGGATGCTGCACTGGCTTCTGCCTTCCCTGGCGCTTTGTGCCGCTCATTCTCAGTGTAAAACTGGTGCCAGTTTCTCTAAATTGAACATTACACCTTTTCCCCGAGGTTGTTCTTTACGATAAAGTCAAAGCACCAGGTTCTCTGGCCTTCTGAGGCCATGAATTTTGGGGGCAGGTTGTGTGCCCCGTGAAGTCACCATTCCTTTCCCTACCTGAGATGTATCAGAGCGACCTTATTCTTGTGCTGAGGGAAACAACAAAGGAAAATGGGATGGAGCTGTTTTGTCTCAATTCTGAAAAGATCAGTTTCACCTTTATACATCTGTGAAAAAAGGGGGGTTTTAAGACTGAATATTTTCTGGTCAGTATGTCTTGCTTCATGAGACTTAAAATTCCTTTTTTATGCTTTTATTAAAGTGGAAGCCTTGAATATATTTCTCAAACTGTGATTATATGCAGAAATTCACCATATGTCTCCAGAACCCAGGGCTTTTGTTTGAACCTGTTCATTTAATCCCTTCCCTATCTCACTTTGTTTAGTTTTGCAAAGAGCCACTCCACCCTGAGCGACCCCGCTCACAGTTACAGTCCTGGCCAATTTTGGTGAGCAGCACTGATCTACCCCAGGTATTAATGCAGAGACAAGATCCTCCTCTCAGCTTCCTCAGTTAACAAAGAGGGCCTGAAAACACAGCATCACACCACAGCGCCCACTCCAGCACCTCCCCACCCCAGCTCTACAGGCACCCACGTTCCCGGTCACAGTGCTGCAAAATAAGATATAGTTTGAAATTGCATGGCTACAGTCTAGTGCCTGTCCAGAGGTCCATCTCCAGAGCCCTGCCCGGACAACTCCCCCAGCAGCAGAGGAGGCAGCTTTCAGCACAGGGAACTGGCAGGGGAGGATGTGAGATGGTACCAGAGCCACGGCAGGCACAGGAGCTACCCACGGACGCCAGGAAAACAGGAACCCTCCCGGCACAACTGAACCTGGTGGCTGGGACTTCACACAGCCTCCTCAACAAGGGTGCTGTGGTCAGACAGGAAAGGCCATTACAGAGAACAGTCAAACAATAACTCTCAGGGGTCCAAACAGACCACTGACAGCAGCAGGAAAGAAGGTGTGAAGGACCTTGGATAGGGGCAGAAGGAAAACAGACTGACAAAAATCTGACGAGACTTTTTTTTTCCCCCAACACTAAAAACCAGAATCCAGACAAACATTGGTTTCTCCCAGAGGCAGCGTGGCATTTTTAAGTGTGGGAGCAATTGCTCCACACCCCTGTCACTGCACATGGGCAATCTCAGCACTGAGACCCCACAAATGCGATGCTGGCAGTTCCACCAGTGGAGCTCTACAGCTGGGATGCTGTGCCAGAGGGAAGACTGAAGGGAACAGGCTGGACTGGGGACCCATAATAATCAGTGGCACTAAGTCTTGACAAACTGCAGCTCAGGCTACCCTGTCTGGCACGGAGAGGGAGGCAGAGTGCTGAGCCCTGGGGAGCAAGAAAGGTCCGGTGCTTCCCGCAGGCAGTTCTGCAGTCAGTCAGGGCTGCCTGAATCAAAGGGAAGGTCAGTGGTGGCAACAGAAGACCTTGAGAGGGGAGGAGGAGGAACAACGAGTGAAAGGGGTTGGGAGAAGCTGGGGGAGAGGAGGGTGGGCACATAAAGGAGCAAGGCTGGACTGTGTAAGGTAGTGAATGAGAGGGCCGAGCTGGGACTAGAGTCTGATCCTTGCCTACTACTCAAAAAATATTTGGGTCCCCGCCTTGTCCTGCTGTCTAACCCTCACAAGAAGATGCTGGAAGGCCACCACGCACCCTGCCTGGAGCAGTCCTTCAGCTGAGGTGGAAACACTGCCAGGGTAAATAAGCCTTCATTCAGTGTGCAGAGACCCAAAGCCGGTGAAGCTGGGATGCCGGCTACTGTTGTTTGCCCTGGGAAGCCGCATCACTAACTGGTCCCCAGCCTCTCCCTGGTGGAAATGGTCTTGGCCACCTCTCTTGCTCCCACCCTGACACCCTTCTCTTCTTCTCTGCAAGTTTCCTCACCCGCACGGACGCTGGCAGCGCTGCTGCGGTGGGATACACACGCGCTCGCCCGCCCAAGGAGCATATTTCCGAGGTTAACCATCTGTCCATATTATCCCCCTTTCCCAGCCCAGCCAGGATCTGAGCGTGCAGCAAATTTTTGTCATGGCCTACCTTCCGAGTCCACCGGGTCTGAGGCGCAGGGGCAGCGGCCACCGGGCTTCGGGAGCAGGGAGAGGGGCTGTCTGTGTGAATCAGCAGAGGAGCCCCGGTGACAGGGATTCATGCTGAGGCTGAGCACTGCTGCACGCTCTGCCTCTCCTCCTCCACCGCCCCGGCTGCTGTGTTGCTATGCAATCACATCACCAGGAACAGCATCTCCCCGAGCCTCCAAAGAGATACCCTTGACTCGGCAAAACACGGGAGGAACAAGGACGATCCCACCGAGAGCCCGGCCCTTTGGAGATCTCGGCCAGCGATCGATCCGGAGGGAGGGGAGGGAGAAGAGTGGGGATGCAAAGACAGACACGCACGGGAGGAGGAGACAAAATACACATGGAGAGGGAGAAAGAAAAGGGAGGAGGGGAGATGTGCAAACACAAAAAGCGCTGTGGTCTGACCTCTGGAGACCTGACACGGGCTGCTGGGCTTAGACACGCTGCCCGCAGCCTGCCGACATCTCCCACCGCCTCCCAGGGCTGGCAGCTCTCATTTTAGGTTGGATATGGCCCTGCCTGTGCTGGAAAATGCCAGACACATTCACCTCCTCTCTTAACCACAATTTGGGTATCTGGCAAAAGATTTAATAACTTCAAAATAGCCCATTTCAAAATCAAAGTTAGGGAGAAAAAAAAGTTAGCATAACCACTTCATTTAATGCTTCCTATTCTTCTTAGAGAAAAAAAAATAAGTAAAGGAAGAGCCAATTCTCCAAGCTGGGGTGGGGAGATTTTTTAAATGTCAGGGTATCTTGTCTCAGCTCACAAGAAACAGAAGGACTTGAGCTGCTAAATTGGCTGAGGACACAAGCAGACACAGAGTTGGGAGTTTGGTCGATAAATAGCAGTTTACAGTTCTTCACATCATTCCACCCAAGGATTTCAAGCTACTCGAGTTGTGACTGATGTTATTCTCATATAACGCACGAAGAAACAGAATTAAATTGCTTGGTCAGAAAGAGGATTCCAATCTGATTCTTGTGTTTTAACAGCCTTGTGTTTTAACCACTAGGCTGTCTCAGCCTCTCCATGGGAAAATTAAAACTTGGGAAACACTGTTTCCCTGATCCTTGTCAGAGCAACTTTTAATGAGCCTCATGCCTTTTTCCCCAGAGTTGACAGATTAAGGTTGTTCATTTTCTGCTCATACATTCACCTCATACAGAAATATCAGAGCTGTTTACAAACATTGTCCTTTTTCTATCGCCCACCTCAGGTGAGCCCCAAAATGCAGGTTCATTTGGCTCATTCAGACCCAGTGAACGGACATGTAACAGCTTCACAATCCCACTACATTCCTGAAAGTCACTTCTGGCCAAGCCACCTCTCTCTCAGCAGTGGAAGTCACAACTGGCAAACTCTTTGCAGCGTCACAAGGCTTCCCATGGGCTGAAGAACAGTGCTCAGGAAATGCTGCAGCACAGAATGACAGAGCCCAACCTGCCTCAGTTGCCCAGAGCTGTGCCCAGCGTGGTGTGGGGGGCACTTTGAGCCAGTTTTAGCACCCGAAGAGCAAAACTTTCTGATGCCACACCATTGCTGGGAGGCGGATGTGAACGGATCAAAAGGCTTTTCCAGGTCACCAATTTAAACGTGGAGAAGGCGGTCAAAACACAGTTGGTCTTCAGTCCTCAAGAAACCAGTGAGCTCCTCTTGGTGGTACCAGCCGGTACCTGCAGCAGGTGGGTGGCCGACCCTGAGGAACTTCTACCTTCGTCCTGGGTGGGTGAACCAGGAGTCAGGAGCAGAGCCCGTGAGCACACAGTGAGGCAAGATGCACAGAGAACTTATGGAACTGCACTGAGAGGAGCTTTTTAAATAGCAAACTCTTGGTCCCAAAAGGAGCAACACTGAATACTTCAAGCACCAGGTTGAGAATATGTACTCACTCCACACACCTTCTGCTTTTAAAAGCCACTTCAGTAGCTGCTGCTGCCACAGCAGCTGTACTGATGCAACAAAACTCAGCCTGAAAAGCTGCATTTAGACCAAAAAAATAGATATGGATAGGAAGACAAAAATGAGCAGAGACTCTGCTGGGCTATTTTTGTTCATACGTACAAACACACAAATAATAAGTCCTGGGTTAAGTAAGGAGAGCGAGGGGGAAAATAAGAGTGGTGGAAGGGCTACCCAGGCAGCTCCAAAGACACCATTATCCAGAGAGACACAGCCAGATCCAATGGCAGGATGGATCTGTCACCACCAACGTCTAAAAGGGACATGACAACATGGATAAACATATCAAGCCGAGTTACACATGCACACAAGACAGACATCAGCACCGAGACACTAACAGGCAGAATAAGCCACAAAACCAAGGTGCTTCGCAGTACATGCATCCTAAATTATTGATGGTTTAAGGGCAGCAAAATGCAGCAGAAAAAAACAAAACCTCTTGGTGTCAGTTTAGCTTAAATTGTGAGACAAACCAGGATCCCTGGTGAGAGAGTTGCTTGCATGGCTGGGAACACCTTCCCAAGCCCCCCACTACTGTTCTAAGGATATAATCAATGTGCACCATGCGTACAAACATAAAAACATAAACATAAAAATTAACGCCAGGTTTTATAAGGCTGTGACTTACATACGTATGAAATACATACATATATACACTGACAGTGTTCTTAGTTTGAAAATTTTAAAAAGCTAGAAGTAAGGGCTGTGTCTGGTCTCATCCTGAGCTCCCTATTACATTCTTTATATGCAAAGTCATTATTAATCACTTGTAAGCTGGAACATCCATAATACTAAGTATTTTGCATCGCCAACCAATAAAAACATTAACTAAAATTCCGGCAATCCCATTTCCAACACAATACCTCAGGTTTCCATACAGTTAAATAAATTACTTTCACTTTTTTGCTTCCCGTAAGTTCCCACCAACTGGCTTTCTCTTCTGAAATAGTCCTTGTCACAGGGAATCGGTCCCAAAACACACACTCTCTCTCTTCCCTCCTTTGAAACATCACGTCTGAAACAGAAGGATCACCTTCCCTCTTGGACAGAGGAGGAAATGTTGTTACCATCCCTTGGAAACTTTGCCACGTTCTTTCCCTTTCTGAGTAAAGCTCAAATTTACCAAATCTATCCTAACTGAAGTATTTTAGAGACTGATGCTTTACCCAGGAACACAGAATGTAGACTGGGCAAGGTAGATTACAGTTTCCCAGTGTGGAGTAAGTCCTCAGAAATGCCTTCTGCGGAGCACTGCCAGGAACACACATAGGGAATGCAAAGTGAAGAAAGGCTTCAGGGAGCAGGAGGAGCAGCAGCAAGGAAGGCAGTAGGTCAGAGCACGATCACAGAACTGTATCCAACTGATTTTTGCCTTGCACAGAGCACAGCAGCGTTTTGCCAAGCAAGCTCTGACGAGGAACCCACCTGGCATTCCCAACAGAGAAGCAGGTAGAGCCTTATAGATTATTTCCCAAACTAGTGCTGGAGAAGCTGTTGGAGGCTGTGAAGTTCCTACACGCAGAAAAAAGTCCTTGGTATCCTAAAATCCTCCAAGCCCCAAATGCCTACACCAAAGAAGAGTTAAACGTTGACTGAGAGTATATATGGAAGCAAATCCTTGCTAAAAGGAGAATACGGGAAGAGACCAAAAGGAAGAGCACTTTCTCTAGAGCCAGACACCCACAGTGTTCTTGTGGATCCAGCTGCTGGAGAAGAGTTTGGTGAAAGGCTTCTGAGCCAAGACAAGGTCCCTTATGGCTTGAAGAAATCCTGTTCCTCCCCAGGAGCCTGCAAATCCCCATTTTCCTGAGCCACAGGGCTCCCTCATCTGGGTCCTTTAACTGAAGTAACAGGCAGGGCTCTCGCACAGCTGTCCATATCCAAGCAGCAGAAACTCTTCTTTTGATGCAGGATCATTGATCTCAGTGGTTATGCTGTGCCCACCTGTGAAGGGGAAGCCAAAAGGAACAGATCTTACACAAAGGGACAGACCTGCCCATCAATTCCAGTACATTAGACAGGCCAGCAGGCCTGTGAGCACAGCACAAAGAGCCTCTCTTCAACAGGCAGGAACAAAACTAGAATTAGGGCCCTAAATTAACTTAAGAACTTAAGAATAGTTGACTGGATATTGTTCCTTTTTTTTGTTTGTTTGTTTGTTTAAATAACTGATGTCAAATAAAAAACTGCCCCTCCTTTGCTGGCATCAAAAAGCACTAAAATCTTCCCAGAACAGATTCTACCCTGCTGAAAGCATTTAGGAAAACAGCAGGATACTTTCTAAATGCATGGTACCTGGGGTTAGAGAGAAGAATGGGCAGAGAACTGCTACAAGCAGACAGCTGACATGCACTCAGAAACAGAATGAATCCCCTTCTTCATTTGCTCCTGCACAGGCATTGAAACAGTTCCCCCCTGCAAGAGAAATGGGGGCTACAGGGGAGAGGGGAACTCTTTTCAGAGCAGCAAGCACCAAAAGGAAGGAGTGGGCGTGAAAAGAGAATTTGGGGGAGAGATGGAGAAAGAAAAGAAGAAAATGGTAGAAAAGAAAGCAAAACCAAGCAGGAGAAGGGTAAGGCAGACAGGCAGCTCTCAGGGCCCGTTTCATTCTTCAAAAGCTGCCAACACATTTACAAGGTGCTTTCCATCCCCTTCCTTATTTCCTGGGCCGTGCACACAAAGGAGCAGAAAGCAGTCACGCGGGAGCTGCTGAAGATTCACGTCGGCACAGAACAGAGGTGCCCTGAGAGAAAGGGAACTGCTTAGTGATCCGTGTACCACAGTGGCAACGGTGCAGGCCTGGAGACTCCGGAGCCAGGGAGGGAGAGAACCTGCAGAGAGCAGCCTCCTCCTGCAGAGATCACACTCCAGACTCACAGGCAGCACAGACACCGGAGGAGAGCGAGTTGAACTGCACGGGGATACAGCTGCATGTAAAAATATACCTATGCACAAGAAGCTTATCCCTGAATTCTTTACAGGAAGAGCCCAAATGATTCAGGGGGAGAATAAAATTTTTCGAGGCATCTGAGGCAATTTGCAGCCTGAACGCTGTGCCCGAAGCTCAGGAGCTCAGCCACGTTAGTGACTGAAATATCCCATCACCTACAGCCTGGACCGGAACAGCCCTTTCTGTGTCACATTTCTGGCAGGTACCACAGCTTGCCTGGTGCTTGCTCACTCATTAAGCTGCAGAAAAGGATCGTGTCTGAGCCTACAGATTTCTAAATGCTGTCAAGGTTAGAACCGTATTTAGTCTGTGTACCTGCAGCTTTTTGCCTTTTTTTTTTTTTTTTTGAAGATCAACTCTTTCAGTTTCCACATTTGAGCAAGACTGTAGCGAGCCTGAAAATGGAGATTATGGCATTTTTAAAAAAACTCTTACCCTCTGTTATGCAGACTTTTTACTCCTACAAAACAGGAAACTGAGAGGCAGAGAGGCATCCTCACAAGATACACACCTTATCAAACATAATTTATGTAATTCAACACCTCCCTTGCCAACTATAATTACTTGGACAGGTCTAACAGACAGATAAAGTTCTCAGGAATCCTGTGCTGAAAACCACGTCACCAAATGCTAAGAAAGACATAAAAGGTATTCTTGGTCAAAAACAAGGTTTGGTGAAATCAAACTTCCATCAGACCATAATAACTCCTTTTCTTTTAGAAAGCAGAGCCGTGAGGGAAATCCATCAGTTCAACATAAATCACCTTTCCTGGAAGAAAATACCTGCGGGCTTTGTTCTTTGAAGATATTCCTCATCCAGAGCAAGCTTGTCACTAATATCTGCTGGTTTTCACCCAAATTGGATGCATCCTCTGACTAAAGAGCACATGAAGATCTCCCTCACACACTCTCTCAGGAGCCACAGAGCTACAAATAAAATCAGTCCAGTGTGTATTATTAATGACAAGTTATCAGAGGATCTGGGACAACAGCCAGACAGGAGTTTCACTGTGCTGTGACTCTGTAGAGAACATGAATCCTTCGCCAGGTCAGACCCCTCCGTTTCCCTTATTCTTGTCTCCTGTGTGCAAAGATTTGTGATAAGCCATTTTGTCACAGCAGCCAGGAGGAGATTACCCTGCCCTGAAGGGCTTATAACTGAGCTTTGACTAAAACACAAAGGGAACCAAGTGAGGAAACACTGGGTAGAGGGACAAAAATCTTCAACATTGCATTAAAAAAGGCAAAAGTGAATTTTATTTTGGTACCAGCTAAATGTTATTAGAAGAGTTCAGGAGCACACATACTGGTGGTTGTTAGAGCTGCAGTACAAGCTTCACAGATTCAATTTTCTGAGTGGTTACAGCTGTACCACCTTCTAAATCCTTGGGTCCTGATTTATTCATGGCATTAGGAATGCAAAATGCAAGCAGAGGGAAGTAGGCCAACAAAAGAATAGAAAGCAGGGATACAGAGGAACCAGTTTCTTCATTCCAGCTGAAAACAGGTTGAAATTATTAACTCTTTCAGAGCAAGCTCTCTCTGAAAGGGCAACGGAGTCTGATGCATGAGATGCACAAATGAGTCTCTCATCCCAAAATGAAATAACGAATAAAAGAAACTCAAACCAAACGTGGCTTCAGAAAAAAATAATTCAGATTAACTGTAGCTCCAGGCATTGGCATTTTCAGATGCAAAACGTTCAGGCCAATGTGTCTGACAGGGAGGGGTTAATGGCTTCGGTTTCCTGAACTGGGGACCAGATGTTCGGCTGGTGCAACTCAACAGAGATCCATTAGAAATTAGTGGAGCTGTGCCTGCTTAGTCGAGAGAGGATTCTGGCCCTGTACCTTGAAATCCCGTCTAACACCCTGATTTCACTCAGATTTTTCCAAAGGGAAAGGCCTCACTTTTTGAAAGCACCTGAACAGGCTACCAGTAATGCCGCAGGATGTGGTTCACCTGTGCCACGGCCTGCCTGTAATATGACAAAACCCCTGCACCAAAAGCCTGTAGGAGCCTCCTGACAAGGAAAGACAGAAATGGGAGCTTCTCAACAACTTTTCAGGGGGAGACAGGACACACACCAGCACTCCCAGCCAACAGTGGGAATTTGGATCTCGAAACAGCATCCTCTAGACAGAAAAACGCACACTCTAGCAGACCCAAGTCACATGAAACCATACACTTTCCTTCTAGTGCACTGTGTGGAATATCATCCCTTCAGAGGGAGCCTGCAGGCCTAACCTAAACTTCAGTATCTGTGGGGTTCTGGTTGACAACCTCCATGTGAGCCTCAAATGAACTTTTCAGCCTGCGTTGTTTCTATCAAATGGCACCGCAACACAATTGTGCTACAATTTTAGTGTCTGCATACCCTGGCACCTTACAGCGGGCAGAAACAAGCACTGGAGGTGACTCACTCATTTGTCACTTACCAGCAAAAGGATGGGTCTTGACTATCTCCATTTTTGTCCTCTGAGCAGATGCTGCAGTCAGCCAAGACCTTGAGCACGTGCTCATGATAGGAAATGGTCTGCAAGATTTACCACGATGATTAGAATGCAAAGAGCGAGCAGGAGGAACAAAACAAAACAAAAACAAAATAGAAAAGGCACGGTAGCACATTCCTCCCCGAAAAGGCCGTTCTTCCATTCAAGTGGAATGGAAGATTCACTATCTAACTTCACTTGCATGCCAGTGAAGTCAGATAGTTATAAGAAAAATGTCCAAATGTCAAAAACAAGAGCTGCCACAGCACACAGAGAAGCCAAAAGTCCTCTCAAGTGCCCAGTAATACCAGGCACAGCATTGCTGCATGGCAAGGATTTTAAACAGCCATCTTGACCAACAAAGCTGACATTAAAGGAAAGTTATCTGTCCTGTTACTGTAATTCTGCAGTTCTAAGTGCCCAGCCTGTGCACTTGAATGACAAAATTGTGCACAGTCTGCTTAAATACTTTCGGAACACAGGGTACAATATAAGACCTGTGATGCAACAAGAGTTTCCCATGACATGATTCTGTGTTTTCTCAGCCAAACACCAACTTCAAGGAAAAACTTATCTCAGGGGTAAGGGAAGGATTCTGCTGTAAGCTCCTTTAAATACATTTACATACATCACACACACTCTTAAGAATCTAAGCATCTCTCACAAGAGAAATGAAGCCAGTCTGACAGGAATGCCAAAGCTCTGCTCCTTGCACAAACTTCAAACAGCACCCAGGCAACATGAAGCCTTGTCTTCCTGGCTAATGCTTCCTTGGGATGCTCCTTTCCCCTTGACTGAGCCTGCCATACACAGATCTGTGAGTGGGTCCAAGTCTTCATCTCATATTTTCTAGGGCTATCAACCCCTCCAGCCTTATTCCTACAGAGAATCCCAGTGCAACAGTGCGGAAGCACAAGTCTGGTCAGCATCTTAAGGACAAAAGCTTAAGGATTAAGCTGTCCTTGGGGAATGCAGTGCACAGGCTTTCCAGAATAAGTGGAAACAGCATTTCCATCACCTTTCTGAAGGCAGCTTCACAGAAAAATTACAGAACTCATTATATGTTAGGGCCACATCTTGAAACACTCCTTCCACTTGGAGGAATTTGTAATATGTGGAGCTTCCCCTGTTGAGAAAATATAATCAGGATATTGAAGATCTGTTTCTCTTGACCAAAATTAGCAGGCAGCACTTACACTATCGGGAATAACACAGATGGATGAAAAAGGGCATATTAACAGACCATCAGTCTGAGCTGAGAACTGTGGTACTCAACCACAGCCTGATTTTGAGAGGATGAAGGAATCAAAGACATCTTTAGTGGCTCTGGGGTCACTCTCAGGACTGATTCCTTTGCCACAGATTCACAATTGAGTATACTCTGACCCAACTTTCAAGCGGTTACAATCTTGTTTTACCACAGTAAAGTAACGTACACTGAGATCCTGGAAACCTCAGTACAGCCTCTCCCAACCACTACTCAGTGTTAAAATGAAATGACAGCTGATGATACTTTTTGCAGCAGAGTTTATTCAGAATGGCATGTGGGAAACATTTTACATATTATAAATTATATATATGTACATGTATAATACACAACACCTACAGAGCTAAAAACACAAAAAGGAAAGCTCTATTTGCACTTACCAATGGAAAATGGTGAACTGGTGTAAATATTGTACAAGTCCTCAAATCATCAATAAACCATCAACTGAGCGCTGAATTTTCCAGCTGCATTAGAACATCGTTATAAGCAATGTTGGCAAAAAGTCCATTCTGGAACTTTCAAAATGAAAATGAACTTCGGGAAGGTCAGTTTGTTCAGCCTGCTAGAAGACAGTACACACATGGCACAACAGGGAATTGGGAACCACACATTGCTCCAATCCAACATGTATCCCTGAAAGGCTGATTGAGTTGTTTCCTGTTACCTGATTCTGAGGGAGGCAAACCAGGTCAGAGATCAACATTACTTATAAATGAAGCAGCACTGCTCACTGCAGTTTTGAGATGGAAAATGTTTGATTCTCAAAGCAGATACTCCAACAGAGAGAAACCAGGATGAAAAATGTGGGTGGTAACATACAGCTCACCAATTTCACAGCAGAGGAGGTCAGCAGGGACAAGAGGGGGTTCAGTGTCAGTGAACCAAGGCAGCCTAAGCATTCCTTCTGTGTCTTCACTTTCATAAAATAAATGTCACTACAAGAGTAATTGCTCTGTTTCTTTCCCCTCAGGAAGGAAGTAGTGGCACAGTCCTTTAGATTCTGCTAATCCGTTCCAGAGGACAGCAGAGCTCCAGTGAGTCCCAGGGTCACACTTCCACATTCTCTGCTTTCCTGCGGGAGGCCTGGGAAACACGATTGATGCTGCTCTCAATGAAGACCTTCAAGCCCTCCAAACCTTGGGTGTAGAGATATTGCAGATACCAGTCCCACCTCTTCCCCTATAAAACCAGAAAGGGTAGTCAGATGTGCAGGACAAAGCTTTGTCTCTTTCTTAGGCCAGTTTGAAAAGCTCTGCAAACACTGTCTTCCACAGTCTGACAACATCCACGAGTTGTTTGACAACATCTGTCAATACCCACAGCTGAAAAGGGGCACCTCCTGTTCCCAAATGCCCAAACTCACACAACACATATTCTTAGCTTCAACATGACAAACCATGATCTTTTTAATACTGAAAATGTTTACAAATCCCAGTTCTGAAAAGTCTGTTGGATCAACAGGGAAGATGTCAGGAACTAAATGAATATGGATATGAAAGCATTCCTTCCACCACTAGTGGCGATTCCTCCAGATCAGGTTTGAAGTACCCTGTGATACAGGAATGGAAACCAACTGCCACTGTACTGCTCAGTAGAGGATTCCTGCTCAAAGCTGTAACAAAGCTACACACCTGCCTCAGAAATTTAAAATTAAGTTCATTGATAATAGGAATTCCAAGTGCACCAAGAATGGAACTTGTTTTGGAGCCTGCAGAGAACAATAAACAGCTTTGTGTTGATGCTGCACTGACTCATGGAGGAAAAAACACCTCAGCCCACCAGCCACAGATGGGCAGATAGGTAACTTCTCAGGTGTTGATGTCCTCTTGTTTGGCCATTAAGAGATTGAATCAAAGCCTAAATTTTTCCCTGGAATTTTTCCCTCTCAAAATTTTTATAGAGCATTTGTGGAATTGGTGAATATTAGCACCTCATCCTCTTCTACATAGCTGCTGAAAATTGCCTGCTTTCACTTCA
The DNA here is from genome assembly GCA_035584735.1 of Pseudotriccus pelzelni. Taxonomy (NCBI): domain Eukaryota; kingdom Metazoa; phylum Chordata; class Aves; order Passeriformes; family Tyrannidae; genus Pseudotriccus; species Pseudotriccus pelzelni. The sequence continues at coordinate 16,452,357 of JAWMRA010000146.1, read as the reverse complement.
CTAAAACAAGAAATCTTACCTTAATCAATTTGAAGTTCAAGGTGGTATCCTCCGGACAAATCTTGAGGAGAAGGAATAAAATAACATCAGGTCAGATAAAAAGTATGTCCAGCATTGCTGGGTCTCTGTGCAAAGCAGTTCAGAGGTTTTTAATGAGGCTTCAGGAGGGGCTGCCAGCATCAGACTGTGTCCATAAGTGGCAAGGTAACATCTAGACCCTCTTGCCCTGTGCTGCAGCACCACTGGATAGCAACAGGGAATATCTGTAGGTATCTTTAACCACTGCCTCTCACCAGGGTAAAAGCTTCCCCCTCAAAACATTAAAAAGACAGTTCTCAACAATGAGAAAGAGCAAGAGGAGAGAACCCACTGACACTGAGACTACTGCTTGTGTTCCCCGAGTGTGCTGCAGAGCAGTGCCCTCTGGTGCTCAGCACCAGAGTGCTGAGGGAAATGTCACCCTGCCCCTAAATAACATTTTCTCTTGCCTTAAAACACATTTGTGACCACTGCTAGGCAAAATATTTCTTAGTTTTGCAGTAGGAAAAATGCAAAATTTCTCCACCAGATGGTTTTGGGGGTTGGAGGTTGGTGGGGTTTTCTTTTTAGGGGATTTTGTTTTGGGGTGTTTTGTTTGGGTTTTTTTGTTTTGCTTTATGGTTGTTTGTGGGTTTGTTTTTTTTAGCGTGCAAAACCTCCAAAGAAGAATCAGGAAGTTCTGTCAGGGGAGGTTTAAGTTGGATCTCAGGAAAAGGTTCTTCCCCCAGGGGGTGGTTGGGCACTGGAACAGCTCCCCAGGGCAGTGGGCACAGCCCCAAGGCTGCCAGAGCTCAAGGAGCATTTGGAAAACACTCTCAGGCCTATGGTGGCATTTTTGAGGCTGTTCTGTGCAGGGCCAAGAGCCGGACTCCATGATCCTTGTGGGTCCCTTCCCACAAGGATTTTCTATGATTCTAGGAAGCCTCAGAACAAAAATTAGGTGGATAAAGGATATGAGAAAGACCAAGGGAAAGAAGTTGTGTATAAGAAAAATAAAACAGCCTCCTCTGGCAGAGGCAAAGCTTGGGTTTAATCAGCAATAAGAGACAAACTAGCTCAATTCAGGACACTGAGCACTGTGCACTGTTCCTAACCAGCATTTTTTGCTTCAACTCTACCCTCAGGTGTCCTTTGCTTCATTCCAGGAGTCACACCTACAAAGGCCTGGAGCCTGCCAGTGTTTCCCACGACAAAATGGCATCTTATGCACCCCCCTGGACAGCCTACAAAACCTGATTTCTTGGAGCAGGGCACACACCTCACAGCAACAACAGCTCTGGCAGGCTGCTCCCCCCACTCTTCAGCAGCTGCACTGAACACACGATGGCACCCTTAATTCAAGGCTGGCAGAACTCACACCAGACAATACAAGATTATATATTATCCTACCTCTGTGCCTGAAGTAGCTGCTTGCATTTCTGTTTCAATAAGCCATTCTTAAAAGCTACCCCAAGAGCCAGAACGCACTGCTGAAGAGTTCAACCAAGAACAGCTGTACACAACTTAGCTACATATTTTTTACTTTCTGCAGTTTAAATATTTAGGTCACGCTCCCTGTTTTGTGGGGCAGGATGCACCGTTGGGAAGCTTTCACCGAGTTGTCATTTATTTCACTGATTAGCAATTTTAGTTCTATCTTCAAAATGATTCTAAGCACAAATTCACCTCCAAGACTGTTACATTCGTGCTTTCATACCACACAGACTATTCAGATTGTGCCTCTGATCTGACACAAACACAGAATGCCACAGCAGCTTTGGAAAGCTCAGTTGGCTCTAAAGTCAGCCAGAACACCAAAAGATACTGACAAGAAAACAGAACATCTGGTGCCTCGAAAGGCCCAAATCTCGGCCTACAGCATTACCTGCTTCAGGAAGTTGACAGAATAGCCCAGCATGGCTGGGTGGTAGACAATGTTAAAGCTGGTTTTAAAATCCTTCACCAGAGTTTTGTTCAGCAGCTCCTCATCCATACGAAGACCTTGAGGATGAGTATCCTTCTGGAACACACTGGATGTCCACAGGCAGCCCACCATAGCTGTGATGTACTGGTTGTACTCCCTGTATGTCTCGTTGCTGAACTTGAACTGCAGTATTTTCTGAGGGACAGAACAAATCCATGAACAGCACCCTCAAAGCAGCTGTGTGTTCCCTCAGTCCTTAAGAGAATGCCACTAATACACCTCCCCTCCATTCAACCCAGTTCCTTGCTAAGGTCTGTTCTAGCACACAACAGATGTGGCCACAATACCTTTTTACTCTCCTCGTTTTCTTTTGCAGCCACCAAGTTGGTTCGATACCTAAAAAGAAAAACACCAAAACGAACGTAAGAGAAAGTTAGGGGCCTGTAAATTTTTACATGCCACTACTGAAAAGAGCTGGAGGAATGTGTTAAGAAAACTTATTCCTGCCATGAGAGAGATCATCAAACTTTATTGGTAAAAAAGAGAGACATGAAAAAGATTTCAAAGGGACTTTATCAGTTGGCGTAGACCCACCCTTTCCAGGCAGAGTGGGGACACATCTGATAACATTAATCTCTCATATGATTCAGACATGACTGGTTTGCCTGGGACAGTTGCCTTCATAAAGGCAACACGCAAGAATGGACATTCAGCCTTAAAATCAGCAGAAAAATGCAGTGTGTTTTTAAGAAGGCAGACTTTCATTCACCAAGCAAAGAAACAGAAGCCACTGGAAGTAATGCAACTTGACAGTTGTTCTATATAATAAGCACTAGCTCCTCTTATTTCCTCAAGACCATCCTGTCATGTTAATTACCCTGCAGATTCCTTAGAGGAAAAGCCACATGGAGAGCCCTGCACCAGCTGTCAGCTATTGGCTACTCTTCTCCTCAGATGCAGCCACTGGAAGTAACAAGGCCAAGAACCAGAGCCTTGGTGGATCCTGCAGAGCGCTAAGCAGTGCTGTCTTTGGACTTGCCAGCAGCACAAGGTAGTCCCAAATTCCCAGAGTCTGGAGGTGGCAGAAGTGCTTCCTGCTCAGCACGTGGCAGAATTTGTAAGGAAAAGCTCAAGTTTAGTGGTCAAAGCACAGGAGTAAAGAAGTTGTAGTTACTACTACTGATAACAGCTGGCTGACTTAAGCTCTCTCAAAACAACATGGGAACTTCTTCCTCTCCACATAACAAAGATATTTTGGAAATAATTTTGGGAAAGGGGTCAGAATCCTGCTGTTTTGGGCAACAGACTGGAAAAAAAAAATAATAGTTACTACAGCTATAAAATCCTGTATCATGAGAGCACAAGTGGAACTTTCACCTTTGCCTTGAAGGCAATAAAAAGGAGACTTCAGATTTTAAGGTAATTTAAAAGATTTAAAAGATTACTAAAGTAATCCAGAAAACTGCAAGAGAAGACAAGCAGACCCTGCAGCCCACACTTGCTGTAGTACCTGTACATGATGTAGCAGAGCTGATTCAAGGTGACAGAATCCATGCTGAGCAGTGCTGGGTAGAAAACCCCAGCAGGAGGCAGTATCAACAAGGGCAGGCTGTACTTCAGGTACACGTCACACACCTGCAGGAATGAAGCACATCTGGGCTGACTGTTACTGCCAAAGAAACGGTTGTTACAAACCCTGAAGGGTGCAAGAGCAACAGAGAGCACGACACCGCATTCCAGCCAAATCCATCAGCCTCATCTGGAAGGGAAGGCCAGGGTGAAGCTGTTCTGTTTCCTTCTCCATATGAGACATATGAGTTCATAATCTCAGTCTCTGCAGCAACCACTCAGGTACACCACGTGTTCTGTCATGGTTACTGGCTGAGTCAAATCTACTCAGATCCCAGTAAAAAAGCAGCAGCCATTTTTATCTCATCTTTTAGGCCGTTCCAACACATATGGCTGGGATTGCACTAGACCTGACTTTGTTCCTAGCCTGATACCAGCAAGCCAAACAGACCACACAACTCTTCCAAGTGGGAAGTTAAATCTATTGGACCTTCCTGGAATTGCATGAACAAACAATTAAGCTTTGCTCTAAAAAAGATAATATGGCCGTACAACATGGATTTATTATCAGACTCATGTTTAGAATTTAATGTTGAGTTTCAAGCAAAAAAAAGACATCATTAAATTTACACAAATTTAACAAGACCTTTAGCTACAGTCACATTGAAAGCAATGTTGCTGTAATGGAACACACTGCTGTCCTCTATAGCTTAGCCATGGTAACTATTCCCAAAGGAATGCTCTTCAGGAAAGTGTGCATCATTCTCAGAGGAGTAGAGGTCTAAGAATATCCACAGCTAGTTACTACAGCTTAGACCATAAAAAAGTAAGCAGTGACAGCTCACCATCCAGAAGACAGATACTTTTTGCATTCTGTTAAATTAGGCACAACTGTTTTCAGACTCCTTTCCCTAATCTCACAAAAGGTTTTTCACTAAAGGTTGTTCACCATACCTTCACCTTTACTTCCTTGCCATGTAAGGTATTTTTATTCAACCAAATTACTCACATTTTGAGGAAGTAAGTGGAGAGCCTAGCTATCTGAGCTGCAGAAATCTCCAGAGTTCTGAATACATAAGAAGAAATTCAAATCCTAGTTGCCTGCTAGATCACCAGTATAACTGTATATCAGAGGGTGCGAGTCTCTGTATTATCCCATAGAATAAGTATTTACTTATTTTAAACATACTGTCTTATGCAAGTGTTGCTGCCCATTAGTTTTGTGCGTTTTTAAAGGACAGTTTAGTTAGATCTACTGCAATCAAGTAGATTCCAGAACTCTGTCGTTGTTTTTTCAACTATTCACAGTTTTATCTGAATTGTAAGAGCTGTTGCTGTTGTTACAGCACAGCTGGAGTTCGCAGTAAACACATCTACAGAGAGGACATGAGGAAGCTGGAGAACAGACTTAAGGCTATTTGATGCTGTTGAGTTTGAAGTTGAACCAAACATTGTTTTCATTAAGCCATCATTAAAAAAGCATGTTATGCCCTGCAGTTACTTCCCCTTCCATAGTTCACATCTGACTTGAGAGCAACTGTGTTTCAGCAGCATATTTAGCTCTGCCTATGGATGAAACAGCAGCAGCTTCACCTGTAGATCTACCAATTATTTGGAATATTCTTGCTTTTAATCACAAAGTTCTGTAAACTATAATGAAGATTTTTTATGCTCTAGCTTAAAAAAAAATGCAAACAGAAAGAAAAAGAAAGCCAAAGTGACTTGGGATACACACGGTCTCATAGAAATCCAGAACGAAGCAGAGCAGTAACGTGGAATTCTTTTCCAAACGCAGTCCAACAGTGGACAGCCGGCCAACGAAGTGGATCAGGTCAGCCACCACGTTCACTAGGCCAGAAAGGGTGGTATTCCTGCAGCAATGACACGACACAACATTAGCACACACACACCTCTTTGCAAAGGGCAACAGGGAAAAGTGGTACAAAGAAACTGAAGTTGATGCTTTTGCCCCACCTATCGCTCAGCAACAGACACTTGTTCTTCAACACAGCCAGTAACGTTGTTATCAACACCATTACAAACGTGACCCGGCTGTCAGCGTTAGGAGCGTTTTGAATTCTGGGTATTTCAATTTTCAGGGTCAACAGAAATACTTTTGCAGGCAAAGAACAAGACTGACAAGGTAGCTTACAACATAGCAGAATCATAACAGTATTATTAGTGTTCCACCTTGTCTTCATGCTGGGTGATAGGGCTAGAATATATGCCCAAATGCACCGGTGAGCAATGCAAACAACATGGTTTGCATTTTTTTTTTAAGACAAACTTACAACGAATGAAACTCTGGGTCCATATGAAACACATTGCAATTTAACCAGTTCTCCAGCAGCTCCTTCAGGCTCTCGAGGACACTGCACTGCAAGAGTCGAAAAGAAACCAGGCTGGTAACTATGTAAACAAATAATATTAAACATAAAATACCATGAGAATTGACATATACAAGGAAAGGTATCAAGAGTTTCTCCAGACCAACAGGAGCAGGCAGATAATTGCACATGCCCTGGAGCTGAATTTATGTGTTACATAGCTTTTCCTGGAGAATGCAAGCTTCCAATACTGAGTTAAAATTACAATAAAAGAAATAATTTTCTTGTGTACTGTCAGTTCTTTTTATTTCCAATGCCCCAGTCAGAAAAAGAAGATATCTTTAAGGCACTCATACTCCCAAACAAGTTAAGCTGTAAGTCTATATTTTACCCTCATTTGGGCACAGACTTCCCCAAAAAAACTTTGCTATACAATCCCTCAGTCTGCTACACCCAACACAAGTGCAGAGAGCAGTATCAACTAGAAGTAAATAGCCATTGTATTCACTCAGATTACCTTAAAGTAAAGGGATGATGTGAAAAAGAGCTGTGCCAGGGGACCATAGAGATATGACCTAATTTCTGAAACAAGTGAGAAAGCAGCATGATACTGGTGAACAAATTCTACCCCCTCAAGATATCCCCACTGTCCAACCTCACCCAAAGGATCTGCAACACATACCAGGGGAACTGCTGAGGGGGATCCAACTCACAAGTTTGAGGACTTCTGGTCGGCAGCTGGAGCCATCCCAGAGAGGAAGGCTCTTGTACAGGAACTCCTCACAGGCAGAAAATCCTTCCTACAAAGCACAAGAGGAGCATTCAAAAAACTCATCTCATGTGCCTGCACCTTGCCATGCTCGCTTCGCCCTGAAGGAAGAGAGAGGCTGACACCTCATTTGCCAGGACATCCAAATTATCATTCTCAATACCATCCTCAAATTACCTTTCCTGCAGAAAGAAGGCCATTTCCAGAACATTGACTTTCCACCGATATAGGTACTTTTATTACTTGAGATGCTGTCACTCTTCAGAAATATTACAGCAAACTGGTAAGTCCCAGAAGTTCTTTAAGAGAAGACTTTGTGAAACCCTTAGTTTGCACAAAACATGCCCTTACCTGCAAAAAACATTCTCCCTTGTAGATAGTTTCCAGGAAGCTCTTGAATTCTGTTTCACTTGTGTTATCAACCACACACCAGCTGCATTCTAAACAGGTGAGAATATTGTATTTGAACACAAGCACAGCAAGAACAAAGACAATGAGAACCCAAATTCAGTTCTCTTCCAGCATTTGCTTTAACATCACATGATTATCACTGAAAATCTGAATAGCAAAGTACCATTACTGAAAAATGAGAACCCTCAGACATCCTTTACCTCCCTACCATGGCAAGATAATAGTCAGTTTCCTACCTTCCTGGAGCATCTGGCCCATCCAGTAGTAGAGCCTCAGGTAAATAGATTCATCTCTGATGCAGTTCATGTAGTGAAGTAATAAAGGGTTTGTTAGCACTGAACCCATCTGGGAAGGAAACTGCAAGAGAAATCAAAGAAAAGAAAATGAATTACTCAGTACTTCTGTCAGCAAACTGCCAGAGAATCTCGTTCTCTCAGAGCTGTCCAATCCTTTTACCAGCAACAAGACCATCTCCAGAACTCATCACCCTCAGTTAGGGCCAGATGCTCTGTTAGAACCGGGTAGCCCACACAATATTCACATATAAAGGCATAAAGGAATATCCTTTGACCTCTCAAAACATTCATTCTGCTTACCAAGACCTTCCTGAAACTCACCTCTAGATGGTGGAGATTTTGTAGGAGCTGAGGAAAAGTCTGCAGCTGCTCCACTGGAAAAGTCTCATCTGTACTGAACAAATCACAGTACTTTTCCATGCCCTCTTCTGTAATCCTTGCACTGCTGGCAGGTAGAACCAACTGGGTATTCCATTTCTGTAGAAAATGCACAGCAATGAATGACCCTTCTTCCAATGCAATTGAGTGCACTCATGAACAGTGTTCCCAGAAAGACTCTGTTTCACAAAAAACCTATCCAGGCTTTCATTAGAGTGGGAATGCTGCACTTCTGCACAGGTACTCCAGCCTTCCCAGTGCTGAAATAAAGCCAAACTCCCATTAATTTACCAAAATTCATAATGTAAAATGCTGCTTGGCACCTTCTGTGGTCTACCTTAAGGCCCATAACATACCCTCTTTCGTGACTGAGGTTGAGCTGTGCCTAAAAACGCTGCCTGGGTCAGGAAAGAGCTTCTCTGGTTTTTTTGCCTTATTGCATTCATTGCTGCTTTCCACGGGCCCTCTGAACTCTTGAAGTAAGTCTGGAAACAGAAATCAGACATCTGTGCAAGAAGCCAAACTAAGATAAAGCAACAGAAAGACCAGTTTCTATTCTGATAAACATCACCACAGTGATGTAGAGACAGACAATCTGCTTGACAGATTTTCACAGCACAGAACTCTTATCACTCCTCAGTTTCATCACTTTTTGACTACAATTCAACAGTTGGGCTTTTATTTCCTCCTGAAATTATGTCCTTTTCCAAAAGGGATCTCCAACACTTCTGTCTTATAATCTTCACTCAAATCAACCATCAATTCATAGATAAAATCTCAAGTATACATTATACTGACCTAAGGTCAGTATACTGACCTCAGTGAAGAGGAAACAGAATTAAACTTCACCACTAAACCATGCTCCAGCTTAAATGCAAAGCTCAGTACAAACACTATCATAACTACTGGTTCCAAATAGACTAAATTTAATTCCTTACCTTTGTTTTTGTAGGAAGAGTTATGGTCACCAGTTCTGGACAGAAGAGTTTGTAAAGTGATAGCAGAGCCTGCAGGTGAGGCTGCATTCCCTGTCAAATGGCAGAACAAGAGGGAAAAATGTGGGCTATGTTTTTAAGACTGAACCTGAATACCGTGTTTTAGAAGCAAAAAAACCCAGTGATTAGTAAAAACTAAATTTCTGGAGCTACATATCAGTGAGTAATCATAGATGGATAACTCAAAATGAAAGAACAGAAATTGTGTCAATGAAACACCATACGATGGGGATTGAAGAAAGGGCTTCCTGTAGCCATACCTAAATAAAAGTAATTTAGCAATCAAAACTAAGAAAAATAGTCTTTCTGCTTTCTAAAAAACACGTTACAGCAACAGTTTTCTCACAAAAAAGAGCAAGACCTCTACAGCCTTTTATTTTTCAGTAATTTTTGATACCACTTGCAAAAGGAAGATGAATACAAAATTAAAGACTGTAATAGATAAATGAAGCTGCCCTTTGCTTCAGAGATTTTACCACACCTGGCTCTAAAACAAAGAGCTTTGTGCATATCATTGCAAGAGCTCACAAGACGCACATGAAAATTAGGGATGCACGTGCAAGAGAGACAAGCTTTGATGCTACAAAGACTACAACCTGCAATTCCAAGTCCAGCCACTCTTCTCCATCCTGTGAGGGCATGAGTCTTACAAAGTGCACTATTAACCACAGTTCAAACTCTACGAGAATTGAAATAAACTCACCATTTTTGCCTGCAGGTCAAGCAGTCTCCTAACCCGAAAAGGCTTGACTGGAAATACAATCAATAATACAAAGGATTGAAGAAAACACTGTATCAGACATTTGAAGCATTGCTTTTATCAAGAAGTCATGACAAAGCAAGCAGAGCCAATCACTCATATTTCTAGGCTAACAGACAGGTTTCAAGTTCAGAAAACGCCACACAAATTTTTGCCTGAACCATCCCTTGTGCTTCCTTGCCTTAAAAGCACTGTATTGGCTTTTCAAAGCAGTGGCTACGTTGCAAGAAAAGGCAATACCAGCAAGCAGAACCAGAAACAAAATGGAATTTCAGCTCTTCGAGCTGAGAGACTCACCATTTTCTTTCCTGGTCAGCAGGTAGAGCACGTGGCAGATGTAGGGGCACTGCAAAGCAAAGGCAGCAATGAACACTCCTGCTGCTGGAGGACACACAGAAATCACACAAGGCTACACAGGAGACTCTTGTGTCACTGCACTGGCTGCCTCAAGCCGCCCCTGCAGCCCCCCCAGGGCAGAGCACGCCTCACTCCCCGTAGGACGCAGCCTGGTTTTTGCAGTCTCCTATGTCCCCTTCATTTAGGAACTTTATCTGACAGCAAGCAAGCTAGTGGATCTTTTGGAGCATGGTCTAGAAATTTCAAGAGTCAGAGGTAAAAGTACAATTACATTTTCAAAAAAAGAAAGGCACTTTTGAACCAATGTACTTTTTTAGAGCTTCTAATTACAGCTGAGCTGTAAAAGGGTTTTAAATTAGTTTCACACCAACTCTCGTGCACTTCCCAACTGACCCATTGTGCCTCAAAATGCTATTTTAAACAGAAGGAACTCAAATCCAGTTTTATGAGGAAATTATAACTAAAGTTAACCTACAATAATTAAAAAGTTTACAAACAATATAACTCAGAATTTGGGGAACTCAACCACAACATATCCTAAATTGAAAGAATATTAACAATTTCATATCTAACATGACTGCCAAGATCATTTCAATATGCACTGAATCCAAACATTTCAAAATTCCAGTACCTGGATTTTACAGTTGCCATATAGCAGGAATTTCCTGAATGCTTGTTCTTATTTAAGCTACATTTCAACTCAATTAAAGAGAACAGCATTTTGTTTCTCACCCTTAAATAAATACTGCTCTGAAAGTTGTTGTCTTTTTTCTTTTTGCCCAAGGTATACAAGCCAGTTTCTTCCCAGGAGCAGGAGACTTTACCTGCTTATGTCTAACAATCCCACAAACTGCAGCACCATAGTTAATCCTGGGAATTTAGACAGAATATATCCTCAACCTCTGTGTGACACAGAGCAGCAGTTCTTGGAAACATGTTTAAACAGCCAGGAGTAATCCTACAGTACTTCCCTGTTTAGGGATCTAAATTACCCAGCAACCTTATAATGCGAAATGAAAACAAAATAAAAAAACAAAAAGAAAAATTCTAGCCATCAGAAAATTCTCTCTAACCAACAAGACTAATTTCAGCATTAATGTACTAATGAACACTACGTTTTATTTTGTCAATTCCGTATGTTCTTCAGCTCTCCTTACCAGCTTCTCATCTTGCAGGAAGGAGAAGAAGAAACCATAGAGGGCATTAATTTGTTCCTTGTGATCAATGAAGTCAAACACTGTGATCAGCCACCTTAAAAAAAGCAACTGCAGACAGGAAAAAAGCCATTATTACGTGATAATAAGTGATGGGCAAAAGCAAAGCAGAGCAGTCAGGAGCCAACTCCAGAGACACAATCAGTAAGGACACAAACCACTCTCAGGGACAACCAGAGAGTTACAGATGAACAACAGCTCAGATATAATGCAGCTGTGGAAGAAAGCCTGCCAAGGGTATCCTCTCGCAGCCCTCCTGGGAAACTGGCACACTCCAACACCTTGCTGAAGTGCCTGTACACCAGTGCATGAAGTATGGGAAACAATCACTTCTGAATATCCGTTGTCCCCTCATCAAGGAGGGGACTGAGGTGCTGGAAGGCACCCAAAGCACAGCAACAAAGCTGGGGAAAGGTCTGGAGCACAAATCTTAAGAGGAGCGGCTGAGGGAGCTGGGGGAGCTCAGACTGAAGAAAAGAGAGCTCAGGAGAGACCTTATTGCCCTCTACAACTCCCTGAGAGGAGGCTGAAGGGAGGCAGGAGTCAGTCTCTTCTCCCAAGCGACCAGTAAAAACTTTTCTTCATAAAAAAGGGTGGCCAAGCACTGGCACAGGATACCAACGGAAGTGGTTGAACCACCAACCCTGGAGGTATTTAAAAGATGTTGAGGTGTGGCACTTAGGACCACGGTTTCATGGTGGACTTGGCAACACATGCTTGGACTCTGTGATCTTAAAAATCTTTTCTAACCTCTGTGATTCTACGATGGAAATAAATTCTATGATGTAAACCTTTGAGCAGACTACGTGAACACCAAAACGACTCCTTTGCTAACATCAAGCCACGCTGTCATGACCAAGGTACACACAACCTGAGGGATACCTTGCTGAAGTTGGAGAATGCCTCCCACAGCAGAAGTTCTCCACAGAAATGGTGGTGGAGACACCATTCCTGAGGGCTTCACAGATTCAAGACAAGCAGGAACTATGCAACTTTCCACTCACACTTCTAAAATGTTTCTTGTTTCCCACTGCTGTCTCAGCAATGGGTGTCTCTGCCATTCTTGGTAAATGGCAGTATCTTGTGTAAGATCATGTGCATAAACCCTTGGGATTTTTGCTTCCTGGAAACAACCTGGCCTTATCACTCCTGTGCAGAAGCAATAACTACTGTCAGCACTTACTAAGTTACCTGGATGCTGCCTGAGCATTTGTTGGTACAGAGCCAAGACACAGCTGTAACCACAGAATTTTCAGGTATTACTGAGGCTGGGATCAGGCTCTTCAATAACCGAGTGTTCACTGTGTCAGCTGAAAAACAAACAATTTTAAATAAGATGGTGCTCCCGGACCAGGTTCCTGGATATGGTTTTGCAGCTGAGGTCAAAATTCTCTCTGGACAAAATTATTCAGAGCTTCGTTGCTCAAAGTAACAGCGTACAAGAATCTAGTAAGGATTTACCAATACCTCCAAAAATGATGAGAAATATTTCTCCCAGCTTAACAAAAAAAAAAAAAATATTGAGTATTTTAGCACTGAAATAGTCTTTAGACTCCTGCGGAGACAGCCAAAAGTAACACAGATTCGGTTAACATTAAACAATCAGTTCCTTCAGCAAAAAGGGTATGGGACTGTCAGCCAAAGATCAGCAGATCTGGAGGCGAGCTGATCATTTTAAATGAAGAAAAGCACTAACTACTTCCATACTGGGGAGAGAATTCTGTGCATAACTTCTCTTGTGCTGGAGGGAGGTAGAAGTTTAGAGGGGTTTCCAATGAGTATTTCATTATTTAGAAGTATAAATGGTAAACAACATTTCTAAGAAAGCAGCACGAGGGCTGCACTGACTGCCAAATTGACTGTGGGGATGACAATTTCAGCAACTTTCACTAATACAACTACGTCAGTTTGTTTGATTGTTTTGATCTTGGGGAAATGAAACCTACACAAGCAATTACAGCAAAGCAAAAACACAGTGCCTGGTGAGGGCACACTTCAAGCCTTTCAGAAACCTGCAATTACAAACACAGGAAAAAAAATTTAAAACCAAATCTGTAACAAGCCATAATACTTAACTGGACACCACTCCCCTGGAGCAAGTTTTTTACACCAAGGCATGCCAGAAAAATTAATTTTACACTACAGTATCCAACAATAGAGTCACCACAAGCACATTATCTCAAGCAGGTTTGGTTAGAGGGGAAGGAGACATTCACAGAAGAGACACCAGCAGTATATAAAGGTTTTACCAAATTTGCCACTGAGCACCACGTTCAGCAGTATCTCAAACCCTTCAGGGGGCAGCCCATGCTGCAGGGCGGTGCTTTCCACAGCAGCCAAGTGTTTCTGCAGAGTTTTGTTGTTTCTCAGGGAAACATGGCCTTGAACTGGGAAAAACAAATGGGACAAACACGGGATGTGACAACTTCTGAACTGAAAACGAACTTTAAGCTTCTCTGAACTGCCCCTATGCATAGTCCTTTTTCTTTACCCAGTAACAGAAAAGGGAAGAACTTTTAAGACTTAAAGAAACATCTACACAGCTCACAGATTGAAGAGGGAAAACAGAAGTAAAATTAGATTATTTTAAAATTATTATTTTTATTAAGAGATGCAGAGGGACTTTTTACAAGAACATGTAGTGACAGGACAAGGGGGAATAGATACAAAGTGACAGAGAGTAGATTTACAGTAAGTATTGGGAAACAATTGTTTACTGTGAGGGTGGGGAGGGCCTGGCACAGGTTTCCCAGAGAAGCTGTGCATGACCCATCCCTGGAAGTGTCCAAGGCCAGGTTGGACAGGGCTCTGAGCTACCTGGGCTAGTGGAAGGTGTCCCTGCCCATGGAAGGGGTTTGGTCCCTTCCAACCCAAACCATTCCATGGTTCTATGATATTCCTTTTTTTTTTTTTACATAGTAGTAACCGAAAGTTTTTAATACATTAAAAAAATATTACATAACTGAGGCATTAAAGAGGGAAACCAGACGCAAAATAGATTATTTACATATTATTATAATTCTTTTTATTAAGAATGTAATTACTATGTTTTCAGTCTTAGAGAGCCAACCTTAAAAGTGCTCTTACCTTTCTCAAAGTAGCTCAAAGCTTTCTCCAGAGAGGCTTCCTGGCTGTCGTTTGTCCCACTGACATCGTTTTTCTGATTGACGTCATTTTTCGGATCTCCACGAGACTGGTGACTCTGGGAACTTTTTTCAGGGTCAGTTCTCCCTCTTTTTCGCCACGCAGAGAGGTCAGTTTGGCTTGTATGGTCAACCTCCAGAGGCCGCTTTGGGGTCTTAGAACTCTGTCTTCGCTTCATCTTTTCAGTCTCCCAGCTGAGACTGGAGAATTTCCCTCATTTGTCACGAGGTCCAGTCCTTCCCTAGGCCAGAAGAGAGATCAACCTCCCTCAGCTGAAGGACGTCAGAGAGCTGGTTCCCTGCAAGAAAAGAAACATTTATTGTTTTGACAAAGAGATTTTAGAGGCATCCTGCATAACACAGGAGTGAATTCAGCAGAAATAATTTGGAGCTGACTGCCCCCACAACAGGTCAGATAAGATACACAGAAGATGCACAGGCAACAGTGTATCAAAACTTTATTCTTTCTTACCTTAGAAAAAGGAAGGAAAAAATTCACAACGGAAAAATTAACATAAGCTCCTTTCGATTTAAAAATGACCGGATAAAATTTTAGATAGCACTGTGATCCAAAATTAACATAACCAGAAAGATGGAATAACACAACCAACAGTTTTCTCCTGAGTTTATTTTGTGCATTTTTATTTTCCTTACTTGTGTTGTGCATGCCAGTGTAATCAGTCATGATTACAAGCCACGATCCCCTGTGTACAGATTTTAGAGGATCACAACAACACTTATCTTTCTATTTCCCAAACATTGGATTCTTCTGCAGCCTTTCTACCCAGCAGTGCAGGAAAACACAAGAAGCTTTGGTCAACTACCAAACAAAGCACAAGAGCTACCAACAGTGCCAAACTGCACAGCTCTGGGGGCAATACAACCATGAAAAGTGGCATTTTTTTTCCTCAATATGCTGGAGAGACCAACCTTTTGTCCAGAAAATGTGAAATTCTGCTACAATTTTCTGGATTTGGTGGAATATGCATCCCTATCCCTGGATTGCTGTAGCCTATCTTTCCTGACGCAATAAAACAGAACGATTTTCAACTCATATTCCCTCTTCAGCTCTCACTTCCTTTAGATGTTAGAATCATCCCTGTTTTCCTGTGGGTGTGTTTGTCTCTTCTCTGTGCAGCAAAGCAAGAGCAAACCTCTGGCTGGCTGTGCCAAGACCTCTCTGAAGGACACCCAGGGCACTGACACATGAAATCCACACCTTCAGGTGAAATGTAACCCCTCAGTAGGAAAGGACAACCCCAAGCACGTCAGAACTCCCACAAAGATGCTCTGCATGTTGGTGACCAAGCACTGAGATGCTTCAAAACAAATCCCCTGTGGTTAGATTGACACGAACTGACATGCAAGACCTGCAGAAAACCCTAAACCCTGAATCTCCTGAGCACACTGTAAGTGGTTCAGGAAGCAGACCAAGACACACTCCTTTGTAACCAACCAGGTTTTTGAGTAGAGCAACAGCTTTTTCTGAGCTTCCTCGGCACCTTCTCTACTCTACACGTTTGGTTATTTTCATTTTGTCCTGAAGGAGTTCCACCAGGAAGAGTGCCGGGACTGAGCGCAGAACTAGGAGGCTGGAAGGCGAGTTCTGAGCGACAGCGAGCCCAGCGCTGCACAGCCCCTCAGCTGGCACTGCCACACGGCTGTGTGGCACCAGCACCCCTCACCCTCCTCCCCACCTGCACCGACGCCCCTCCCTCACCCCCATCGCGCTGCAGCCCCCACCGCGACTCCACCAGGACGCTCCGGCCTCCCGGAGCACCCTCTGAGGGGAAGGAGGGAGCCCAGCCCGGCCTGGCCCAGCCCTTCCCGTTGCCTGGGGCGCTGACCACCGTCTGTCACGGTCACTGACCCTGCCGCTGCCCTGGGCACTGACCACCGCCAGCCACCGCCACTGCCCCCCCCGCTGCCCCGGCACCGGCACCGGCACCGACCCCGTCACGCTCCTCACGCTCCTCCCGCCTCTCCAACCGTCCCGCCGTTCAAACCCGGCCGCCGCCGCCCCGCGCGTGCGCAGTGCCCGCCACCGCCTCCCCTCACGACTGCCGCGCTGCCCAGCCTGCCCCGCCCTTACCCCCCTCCGCTCCGCCCTGCGCGCATGCGCATCGAGCGGGAATGACGGCGGCGCTTCCGCCCTTCCCGCCCGCCTGCCCGCCCCGCCGGCGGTTCTGGGCATGCGCAGTCCGTGCCCGGCGGGAGGGGGCGGCTCTGAAGGGCGGGAAATCTCCGTGAGGGGAAGTTCGGCCCCTCCCGGGGCGTCTCCTCAGCCATCGGGGTGCAAAGTTTAGCCCTAAAGCCGCATTTAAAAAAAAAAAAAAGGGGACATATAAAGTGAGCAGGGAGGTGATCCAGTAACCCCGAGGCTCTAGACAATGACTCCTTGATGAGGCTATCCGGGAAATGAAATTATGGGCTCGGAGATAAAAAGAACTTGGGGGGGGGGGGGAAGAGAGAGGGAAAAAAAAAAAAAAAAAAAAAAAAGAGTAAATTAGCATCGAGGTCTTACAAAGGGAGTGGAGCGGTTCTTATCGAGCACAGATGGCTGGCAGCGTCCAAAAATAGCTTGTCACTGCTGGGGGGCAGTGATGGAGGTCAGAAATACAGAATTCCTGCTGCGGGGCCGCCAGGAGGGCCCCGGCTCCCTCTGAAACAAAGAACACGCAGCCATTTCGCTGCAAATGTCAAAACCGGGGATGTTTTTTGGTATTCGCTCAGTGGTCGGAACCTTCTGCAGGGATAGGCTTTGCTCCATGGCAGGATGTATTACTGAGGCATCTGCACAGGCTTCAGTGGGGAATGGCACAAAATATAAACACAGCACTTGTTCCCAGAGGTTTGCTGAGCTGGATGCTCAGAGGTGGCTGGAGAAAGAGCTGCAGCAGCTCAGTTGTGAGGGCTTTGTGTAGGAAATACACATCGTGGGGTTGTTTTGAGTTACAAATGTGATTAACAACCCCAGTCAGGGCATGGCAGATAAAGCGTCTTTGGGGGAGTAAAGCAAATTCTGTATCTATTTGGGATGACCTTGAGGCAGTCTGTGAGGATGAGATTGCCTTGGTTCCTTTGCTCAGGGTGTACATCAGATAAGAGAAATTTAGTCCCTCTGGGGCTCTGAGTAGGCTTTTTCGGTATATATATTTATGGGGCTGCCTCTGTTTCAGCAGCAAACTCAAGAAGAGAACTGCATGTGAACATCCCTCATCAATTTTTATACAGCTACAACGCTGACAGTTTACTGGAGTTACCTTTTCTCAGGGCCACATTGTACTGTATCAAAATTTATCTGAGACTGTTGCATTAAAACATCCAAATGTCTCCTTTAAATGTCTATTGTTGTTATTATGTAGCCAAATAGTGTTCAGCTGCCTTCAACAAGGCATGGCCTTGTCTCTCTCTCAAATTGCCTGAAATGATTCTGCCCATTTTAGGTGCAGTGTTTGACCACAGGGAGGTGTTTTCAGACCTGCCTCTCAAAAAAAAAAAAAAAAAAAAGAAAAAAAAAGAAATTCGTTTCTGTAAAGACGTTTTTCTCCAAATTTCAAAAAGTTTATTTTCATGAATAATTAAAAATAAATAAAAATTCAGGAAAAACTGAAAACAGACAAACATTAAGAGAACCAGACAAATTCAGAGGTAACACATGCTCCTTATGACACTCTAAGATTTCAGATACAACACAGGGATTCAGGCTCTGGTAACAGGAGTTCTCCCAGCTCACCAAGGCTGTATGTGGGATGAGCAGTGAGGTACCCGGAATTGTTCAGACCCTCATCTACCAGCAATAAACAACAATTCTATAAAGTAACAGAAGCTGTGGAAAAAAGGGGTTTTTTGTTGCAAGGAACTGGGGAGCGCAATGCTGTTTGCTGACATCAGACTGATATTTTGGAGTTCTTTGGGCTATTCTGCTCCCCATCCCCTCTCCAGAGATCCTTACTCTCTGCCAAGAAGGGTAAAGAGATGTCACTGCCTCGTGTGAAGCAGGCAAAATATTACTGTTATCAGGCCATTATGCCAATTTTGGAGCCTCTGCGTGGAAATCAAGGAAGATGCAAACAGAGCATCTCATGTTTTCCCTGGATAACCAGTCCAAAAAAAAAGGACTGGGCACAGAAGCAGCAAAAGCAAAAGGATCCCCCTCTCCAACACAACCAACTGCACTTTTATGGTCAGAGGGGTCCCTTTTACCCCTTGACTGTGGAAAAGGAAATGCAGGTGTGTGGGTGGGGCAGCACAGGCCAGCACAGGCACACTGGTGATGTCCTGCCCAGCGGCTGTTCCAGACTGCCAGGCAGCAGCATCCAGGCCAGGTCTGGGGCTCGGGGCTGGTCTCAGGGACCAATCTCCCCACTGCAGCAGTGCCAGGGCAGCCTGACTGCCCGCCCAAATCTCTGCCCGGGGTCTCAGGCTGGTTCTGCAGCTCCTGCTGCGGCCGGCACTGCTCCAGCCAGGTTGCTGACTGCCTCCAAGCTGTCCCCGGGAAAGCTGGCTCGTGTTCTTCTACATTACAGGGCAGCAGCAAAAGCAAGACTACGGTGTAGACATACCTTGTATCTCTCAGACCCCAAGTGCAACTTTATTTAGACAGATAAAAAAAAAAAAAAAAAAGAAAAAAAAAGGCAAATAGGTTTAAAATAAAAACCAAATTCTTCCGGGTGATTTTGGAGAGAGCTGCCTCGAGGGTCCGTGTTTCTCACATGCACTCAGCTAGGATACCTTCATTTTGCCTTTCTCGGGAGCTGCTTCGTGGATGAGTGGCTGCTCATCCCCATTCACCGACAGCATCCTCTTCTCGGGCGGCAGCTCCTCGGGCTGGCGGGCGATGAGCAGGCGGCAGGTGAGCAGGATCCCAAACACCAGGGCGTGGGCGTAGCGCTTGAGGGGGTCCCCCACGAGCTGGTGGAAGAAGAGCACAGCCAGCACGAGGAGGAGCAGGAGAAAGTTGGCCACGTCTTTGGGGCGACCAGGCACCAGTGTCATGACGATGCCACACGCCACTTCCAGGGCGCCGATGGTCTTGCGGAGCAGGATGGAGCTGACCCCCATCTTCTTCAGCATGGGCAGGGCCCGCACGTAGCTCTTGTAGGCTCGTTTCTGAAATCAAGCAGTCACAGGGTACAGCACCAGCAGGTGAGAAAGTGAAGGCCAAGGTGACTTCCACTGAAAGAGACCCATGTGCAATACGACCCAAAGACAGCTTCAAACAGCACAGAACCCCTCTGGCGCAATGCCCGATCTGTAAAGCTTCTGCTGGGGGGATATTAAACCATCAAACTGCAATTCTCCCTTTATAAGCTGTGGTCTCCTTGCTGGAAAAGAGTTCTGCAACACAGCACCCCTCTTTGGAACTTCAACCAGCCCAGATGAAATCTGAAGCTATGATTCCAAGAATCAGCAGTGCAGAACCATGTTGTGAAAAAAAAGGGAACCTCTGAGAGTAGCTTGTCCTATAAAATTCAATAACACACCCAGCAAAGCCAAGGCACACCAAGTACATAAAAATAGTCTCTTTTTACCTCAAAGCATATCCCAGTGTTTACGGGCAGTGCAGTCTTCACGTGGGACTACACGTCAAAGCTGAGATTCACCAGCCCTATCCTGTGCTTTCTGATCCTTTCTTTCCTCTAGTGATATTTGACATTGCTCCCTGCTTTGTGCTGAATTTAGAAAGCAGTGTAAGTTGCAAGACTCAGCCTGCTTACACAGCTGCCTCACTTTTTTGGGAAAAAGACAA
Source organism: Pseudotriccus pelzelni (assembly GCA_035584735.1). Lineage (NCBI taxonomy): Eukaryota > Metazoa > Chordata > Aves > Passeriformes > Tyrannidae > Pseudotriccus > Pseudotriccus pelzelni. The sequence goes on along the minus strand of JAWMRA010000146.1, from coordinate 16,432,444 downwards.
CCTCTCTCCTTACACAGGTTCAGGTTCTTGCATTTGAAGATTAGGTGCTTGTGGGCTTACTGTTTTGTTGGGGGGGCTTTCATTATTTTGTTTGTTTCTTTTGCAATCAAGTATTTCTTTTTTCTATATATATTTTAATAAAGCTCCGAGTTATTCGAGACACTGAAATTATTTCCACTTACACTTGGGTATACTATTACCCTGCAGGTATTCCTGGCATTGTGTTCTCTGCTTTCTAATCAGGGGGAGAGAAATGGAAATCAAACATCAGGTGCAGGTTTGTTCAGCTCTCACAGGCACTGATAAGTTGTGCATTTACTTCCCTATGATTTTGCAAACCTGCATTATGGGCACACTTCCTCACTTCTCTGTAGATTTTGATGCTCCCTTCTGGGACGATCTGACACTTCCCATGTGGTTAATATTTATACAGTGTTGTCAGTTTTGCTACTAAATAATCTAAAATTAAGTAGGCATTGGAAGGATGCATTTTAAACCATCGGTGACTAAAACCTCAGAGCAGAGTATTTTTAAACAGCTGTAAAAAAATATAGCTTTTTTAAGAAATGTACCATAAGCATGTCCCAGAGTATTTTAATAGACAAACAGCCGTGTTCTTTGCTGAATGAAAAACTGCAAGTTTGGTGCTGTAGGTAGGTAGCAGAGGTTCTCTGTTTGCTGGGGGCAAAAAGCCATCCCTATGGATTAGCAAGGTCAGGTTTTCACTGTCTCCATGACATGACAGACCACCAGGGTATGCAGCTCAGCAAAGGCAGGAGAGCCTAATGAGCCATGAATATGTGACAATATGGACAGCACGGGCTATGAAGAATAATGGTGCTGTTGAATATCTGCTTTCTCCTTATAAAATCAGAGATCATTCCTACCTGCAGGCCTGACTCGTCCTAAAGCAGAAAGGGACAGAGAAGCGAAACCTTTTACAGAGCAAGCATTTTGCAATGCTTCTAAAGTCTCTGCTTTTTTTAATTTTCTGTTGCAGAAGCTTAAGAGCTTTGTTTTCTGGGTGTTTTACCTCAGTCTTTTGACTCATGAGTTACTTCTTGGGGATTCTCCTCTGTGAGATCCCTGTGCCGGGCTGCAGACAAGGCACTGCGATTCAGATGTTATTTGAGAGCTAAGGAAAAGCAGCAGCTGGGCAGGTGGAGCAAAGAGAGAGAAGAGAATGTGCTGGAAACTTCCAGCACTATTTTTTTAGGGACACAAAAATTATACCAATGCTTTTCAACTACTGCAATAAATAATGGGGGGAAAAGGGGGGGGGCAGGAGAATAAATACGGATGAGGACGCAAAATGTGGCAGCCAGTCCCTCACCTGCCTGCAGCTCTCAGCTGGCAAAGCTCTGCAGCAGGGCTGGGCCTGAGCAGAGAGGAGCATCAACCAGCTCACCAAGTGAGAAATGTACACAGTGACTTCTCCGTCCTCTCCTCACCCCTTTCCTGTTAGGCAAGAGGAGGAGAGGATTGTTTCCCTGCCTAAAAAGAATAATGAGGTGACTATTAATAATATCTCACTCTGCCAGCTAAGAATCTCAGAGCATTTCACAACCATGAATTAATCCCAGCACAAGTCTGATGAGGTAGAGACAATCAGTGCCTTTAAATCCTTCCCTTAAAGCACAGAATCGTGAGGATGGACATCTGTCTGCCAAAGCAGGCATCTGCTATTCCTACCCCCCATCCAGGGGGTAGGTTTTCTCCCAGGGATCAGCTGTCCCTGCCTGCTGCATGTCTGGTGCTTCTACAGACCTTGCTTTTAGGGCCCCCCCTGTGCCCCCACCTTTTGCAGGCATCAGTGTGCTGTGCCACCCTGTGCTCCTCGCCTCCCCTCCCCGTCCTCATCCACAGAGGTTTCTCCAGGGATAGGCTCAGCAAGGGCCGCCAGGATATCTTTGGCACTGCGTATTATTGGCTTCTCTCCATGTCTATCAAATGAGGGGACAGGAAAGCTTCTCCTCTCTCCTGCCCATCGCCCGGGGCTCCAGGGCAGGCCCCGCTGTGCGTACCCCACCGCTCCCGCTGAAGGGTGGAAGGCAGAGAGCCCCAATGCCCCCCCCTACTCCGTGGTGCCGCTGCCCGACTCACCATCTCGTTGTAGGCATCTCTGCTAAGCCGAGGGGTCAGTTTGATGGTCCCCATGAAGACGAAGAAGAGCCCCAGGGCCACCGAGAGGGCGACGATGGTGATAGTCCTGGGAGATGCCATAGAGCTGCAGGGATCCGGTCCTAGCGAGGCCTTCTGGCTCTGGCTGCCAGCCCGGGTGGGAGGGAGCCCGTCACCATTGAAGGCTGTAGGGATAAAGCTGCAGAGGCAGGAGGATGACAGCAGGAGGGAATTCAGCCTCCTCCACTCGGCAACCCCTGGGTCCTAATGCCCTGCAGCCGGAGCCAGGCAGCTCCAGCACCTGGAGCGCTCCTGCCAGCGAGTCATCCTCTGTTTCCTTGCATGTTCCGTAAGTCGCCCACAGAAAGCTGAAAATGAGCCACTTCTAGGGATGTGGGACTGCAGCCAAAGGCAGAGCACACTTGCTCACTAGTGGGAAAACAAGGAGATGTTAGGAGAGGGCACAGGAATGACGTGCTGTGGAGGAAAAGCGGCCGGGGGTCTCTTGTTCATAGGCAGCTTTCAGTTCCAGGTATCCAGTGCTCATTAACAGCAAACAACATATTGCTTCGTGTATTTGCACCAGGAAAGCAAAAGAGATGCCTTGTCCCTGTGGCTCTCCTGGAACAAGATGCCCAAAAGGGAAGGAGAGGCCGCTTGTGTCACCCACCTCCACTGCAGATAAAATCTGTCCTGTATATGTTCAGGCCTCCAGAGGGAAGTGCAAAGGTTTTCTGATCCTCTGTTACTTTCTGATTTAAAGTAACTCTCTCTCCTGCAATTTGCAACAAATTTCCTTTTGACCAAAGCATGGCCGGGCTAATCAGAAATCTCTTCAGATCTTGCAGCAAGAAACCAAAGTATAACTATACAAAACAGAACTGCAGGAATACTGCATCCTTTGGTATAAAACAAAAACAAAAGGCTTTAACATCGTGCAAAAAACTTACACTCCTGGGACACTGGTGTAGTAAGTCTCAAGTCCTAAATGCATCTATTTTAAGCCCCCATGGCTTGAGAACTGGTGGCTGTTATTATTCCAAGCTCAGGTTTCATCAGGACTGGAATTAAAGTCTGAAAAATACAGACAGCTCTCCCTGTTCCCTTAGGAATCAGGCTTGATTCAAAACTTCATGGGATTTACAAAGCACAAGGGAACTGTTCACTCACACCTCCCTCCCTATTACAGCAGCTACATCTCTGGAAGAGCTGGAGAGAATTTCACGTAACACTGTGCTTCACAGTGAGCAGGACAGGACAGGTACAAAACACAAAAAATCTTTTTAATTAGCTATTGCAGAACATCCTGAGGAGGAAAAATGTTGCTGCTGACATTTTCATAGGGCACTTCATATTTAGGTACACGTTAGTGGAGAAGAGGGAGGTAGCTGTGAAAGGAGATATACTGAAATCTGTTCTCTTTTCATTCTATTTCACAGAAAAATCTCATTGCCTCCAACTTATCCACGTGACTGACAGTGATTCAATATTGGGTTTGGAAGCTTATACAGGAATATTTCCCTGACCCCCAGAAGTCAACATATTCCCATAGAAGCATGAGGATTTCTAGTTCCTACGGTTTCTTCACAGCCAGTTCAATATCAACTTGAAAACCCCCTGGAATATCCTTGAAGCAGGCAGAGAACATGGCATGGCACTATTAGAAAATGCAGATTTTAGTGCATGTTGATGGTGGAAACCCACAATACCAGGTGTTATGGAACCTTTCCTGTCTGACCCTTCAGATGCCACTCCTGGGGTCACGCTCGCACCAGCCCAGAATGTCACTGCTGGGACCAAAGGCCCGTTGCAGCAGAGGTTCCAGAGAACCCACAGGTGCCTTGTTTAACTCCCTACACACTTCACTGACAGAGTCAGACAAGTTTCCTTCACCAGATCAAGGCCAGTTTCACGTAGCAGAGTTTTCAGACACCTGTATCATTTAAGTATTTTAACTATGGCACAGCAACACAGCAACAGCAGGAGCTGGTGCCTCCGGGGAGGGGCCCCAACAAAGGAATACCTGGACTTTTATATCCTTACACCCTAAATCTCCTGCCCCTTGCACAACAGTTCTGACCAGTGGAAAATTAGGGTCTGGGATCTTCTCACTGTTCATTGGGTTCTCTGGGTGAGCAGCCACCCACCCCATGGTCTTTGTTAGGCACAAGGGCAGTGCTCCTTGCCTGCGGCTCCAGCAATTTTCCACCACGCAGGGCACAATTTGCAGGTTGAACACCAAGCTGGGCATACTCCTCAACACAGGGAGAGTGTATTTTTCAGGCTGCTTTAACCAGCAGCCCAAGAACAGGCTTGCAGGGGAAGGAAGGGAGATGAAATGCCACAGAGAACCTTTTCACCCCAGAAATCCAAGTGGTTCCTTAAAGAAGAGTGTTGCTAGGCGACCCAAAGTAAGAGAAAAAGCAAAATTATTTATTTTTATACAACCCATCCAGAAAATAAGTTAAAATCCTATCTCCATTGACTCGAGTCTCCAGGGCAGGAGGAGGCTGCTTCTCAAGCTCTCAGAGCTGGCATACCTGCCTCCCTGTCAGCGGGTGAACAGCAGCACCAGCTCACAATGAACAGTATGAGGAAACAGGTCAAAAGGAATTGCCAACACGGGGGCAAATGGCTCTCCTGTCAGCTTCTTCCGTGGGTCAGGTGGGCAGCACAGCCTGTGGAAAGCAAAGAGCAACTTTTAGACCAGTAGCAGAACCCTTCCCACCGTTACTGGCCGCACAACAGCACAGAAGACCCCCCCCCGAGGAGGTATTGTTTGTTTGGCTAATATCCCCTCAGAGTCTGCAGCTGCCACTGGCTGAGGTGTGGAACCACCAACACTGAATCCCAAACTGCCTCTGAAAACCTCAGGGACAAGCTGAACCCTCAGTGGCAAGTTTAAAGCTCCCTTTCTCACAAGCCATCCCAGCTGAAAGACACTTAATGCCCCTAGGAAGGAATTTCCAGTTCTTCACTACCTTCATGGTCACCTGCAGACAGATTTATCACCTGCAAATGGGCCTGCTCCAGATAAAGCCCCAAGATTAACCCCAAGCAGGTGACTAATCCCCTTGGCTCCACTTTGTTGCCAGGGGTCAACCTTCCTGCAGTGAACCTGGTGGATTCTGTATCCCACATCCAGATGTGCTCTTTTGTTTGGGAAGCTTGCACAATGCCATTATAACGTGTTTGCACTGTTTTCTGCTCCTCACTGATGCAGTAATGCATCCTGCTGGTACATAAAACCCAAAGAATACCCCCCCACCTTAAACCAGTGAGTACAGCTTGCAGGGAAAGCCAAAGTAACACAGAGGCATAAACCCCTCCTGCCCATCATCTGAGTCCTGCATCTCACCTAGCGAAATTTAATCACAACAAAAACCTTCCCAAGCCTTGCCTGGGCATAAACAGGGTCTGTCACTAAGGTCAGTGGAGGGGAGGAGAGTGCTCACTCAAGAAAGTTCCTCGTGGCTTCGCCCTCCGGCTTGCAGGAGATGTAGAGCAGCCTGCGGATGGACCTGCAGTTCCGGATGGCCCGCACGACCCTGTAATCTGCAAAAACACACCCTGCTTTCCCAGTGACCCAGGAGGAATGACTGCACACAGAGCCTCACAGACCTGCCCCAAACTGCCGAAAACACAGGGGGAAAAAGATACGTATTTTGCCATTTTCTCAGACCCATGCTGCTGACAGCTGAGCATGTTAAGCAGGGTAGAGCAGTGGGAGAAATCCCTCTGCTCCCCAGAGGGAAGAAGGATGAGAGAAAAATTGTTACTAAATTAAGATGAAAATAAAAAAATAAATAGCATATTCTCTCACGTAGCCCAGCCCGAGACGGGTTCACCACAGCAACGAGCGGCCGGGCATCCTCCCACGACGCCAGGAGCTGTGGTAACACGGCCTCTGCCTTCCCACTGTGAAACTCACAGTTTGAGATCCCTGTGAAGCAAACACAACAGAGTCCCACCAAGCGTTAGGCATAACACGAACCACCCTTTGCTGTGTTAGGGTCCCCCTGCCCACTTCTGCTTCCGATTTTTCAGCAGTTAGTTCGAAACTTTCTGCCACGGCGAGTTCGAACTCACCGTTGAACGCCGCATTCCACTTAGCATCCTCTATGGCCTTCTCCACCACCTCGACACCGATAACCTTGGACACCTGGTGAGCCAGAGAGAGACCAATTGTGCCTGGAAACACGGGACACAAAACCACTCTGTACGTTCGGGCTGAAGAAACAGGCCTTTACACAGCAAGGATCAGTTGTGGCCCCAGCAAAGCACCAGCCCTGGGAGCCAGGCTCACACGGCCACTACCCACCTGTCCCACAGCAGATGTCGAGGAGGACAGTGTCCCCCGTAGTCTGACAGAGCTTCCCAACTGCCTGGTACAGAACTTCTGCTCCAGCCGTGTTCACTTGGAAAAAGGCATCTGGGGAGATGCGAAACTTCAGGCCAAGCAGCTCTTCAAAGATGTGAGGTTCCCCGTGGAGCAGCTGGTAGGGAGACTGCTCGTGGGAGCAGCGTGTCATGGTGCTGGCAGACCACACAAAAAACAGCTCTTAGAAAGCGGCAGAGAGCTGGTTGCCATTCCCAGGGTGCTCATGGGCTGGGGAGGGTGGTTTCCTCTCCAAGCAACTTCTATTTTGTGTCAGCCTCTCAACGAGATCAAAAAAATTCGATTCTTTGTAAGGGATCTGTGGCTTGCACAGCCTAGATTTCATTAAAAGCATCAAAATGACCTAGCAGAAGGCAGCAGTCCTCGGGTCTGTTCCCCAGTTTTGCTGCTAATGTGATTTACTGTCCTGGAAAAGTCACTGTAGGCTTTTTCTTTAGTTTGCCAGGCTCGTAACTCCCACGAGGTAGAGCCACAGTGTGTTCAAGTATTACAGGTTTGGAAAAAAAAAAAAAAGATGGGGCCATTTTAAAGCCACATCTTTATGAGGGATCCAAACGTGTCATTCTCTTCAAGCACTCCTTGAACTGAGAGAATTTGAATTTGATCGGAGAAGGGGGAGAAAAGGGGGGTGGCTTTGTTTCCATCATTCCCTGTGCCAAGGCACGTACCTCTCTTGGAAATAAAGTGAAGTCAAGGCACAGACTGCTCCAGGTCCACACATGAAGAACTCCTTGAGCAGTGCTTTCTGAGTAGCCAGTGCCTCCTGTTACGAGCAAGAAAGGAAAACCTGCTGTTTGGGTAAGCTGATCAGATACCTCTCCCCAGGGAGGCTCAGGTGAGCCAGATAATGTGATGTGCCCTGTCCTGCACACACCCACCTGGCCCAGCTCCTGGGGGTGGAAGGTGATGATGGCCATGGTGTGGCCACGGCGGGTGGTGCGAACCACGAGCTCCCGCCAGTGTCCGCCTGCGTGGAAGAGGATGCAGGAATCCAGCGGGGAACGGCTGATGAACTCTTCATAGCACTGAGGGGAGGGGAAATGGCACCTGCAGCACCACAAAGACAACTGCCCTGGTCTAGCCCTTCAAGCCAGTGTGATCTGGTTTCTCTGTTTGCTTTCAATAGACTGGGTGAAAGCTCTTTCCAGGCTCTTGAAAGACAAGACATTTTAATAATTTCAATTTGCAGTTCTTGTGTGTTTTAATAGACCGGCAGGAATTCGTTGTCATTCAATTAATTTCTTTGGGACAGTTTAGAGGCTGCAACATTAACATGCAAGTTTAGAAAAAAATATTTATCCATCAACCAGAGTCAGACATGAAACTTTTCAGACCATGAAAATGAACTTGAAAACACTGAGTTAACTAAAATTATAATGTTTTCCCAAATAAGAGTCACAGCAGTCCTTCTATTCCACAGTCTAGGAACAGCCATGACTTATTTATTTACCTGGGCTACCTGTTTGTGTTTTGGGGGCATGTTCTCCAGGTGGTTGCCTTTCACACAGACAATATTTCTTGCTGGAGAGAGATGGACAGATATTTAATTGTTCTGTTTCAGAGCCCAGGAAACCACTGTACCATCTAAAGGTGATAAACTGTGCAGAAGCCTTTCCCCTGAATTCTCCCATTGTACAAATTTTTTTTAAAAAAATAAGAAAACAGAAAAAAATTGGTATCCAAGTGCCCCTTGCACGGAGCACACTGCTCACATCTTCAGTGCACAACACCAAACTGCCTCATGCACTCCAAATGCTCCAACACTGCTCTGCTGCCTATGGAAGTGGACATCCCCCTATGTTCTTCCTGCTCAGCACAGGCTCCTGGAGCACACCAAAACCATGGGAATAGCATAATTAAAAATAATAAAACTAAATCCTGAAGAGGCTGCAACCCCATCCGTTGTCCTTCCTGCTGTATTTTGCAAATTAGAGGCTGGTATTTCTTCAGAAGCTAATAAACCGGGATGTTCTAATTGCTGCCCTGGTTTGGTGGTTGGCATCCCCCAGGATTCAGGCTTCTAAATTGAGAGGAGGCTCACACCCAGCTCACACCAGCAGTTTTCTACCGAGTTTCTTGTCCTGCACTGACCTCTGCCAGTTCCTACGTATAGCCCCACAGTTTTGGGGTTCCCATCCGGTCCTTGGTTCACAGAGAAAGTAGATTTGTTTCGGTAGCCATTAATGACGGGCTGAGGGAGAAAAGAAGGAAAAATAAAGCCTTAGATTAAAAGTAATGGAGGAAAGCCAAACCCCTGCCTGGTTGTTCTGTTGGCAACATGGGAAGATACACGTGAACGTGCACAACACAGAAATGGAGGCTGTGCACGAGAACCCCAGTACTTCCCCTTGGGAGGAAGAAATGGCTCTCTGTGACAGAAAGGTGACAGGTTTATCAGGGAAGCCTTGGACACACAAAAAAAGGCTTCCTAAGCACTGGGCTTATTTCTCTCTGGGACAGTCACAGGGTGCAGAGCAGGAGCCAGCAAGGACTGCCACAGGCACACTCTCTGCAAGCAAATAATGCCCACCACGAGACTCTTCAGTTGTTGAGTGAGCGGCTGTGAGTGGCTCAGAGGGCAGAGCACTCCCACAGGATACTCACTGAAGGGACTACAGGCTGGAGAGGACAGCAGAGCCCACCAGGTTTCTGTGCATCTATGCCCAGCTCCTCAAGACGAGATGCCAGCGTCTGCAAAATCTTCCTCTGGCTTTCGTACTTCACCTGCAGAGGAGTTCTAAGCCAGAAACACTCTCACAGGACCACACGATGGTGGGCAGCTCTTCATCACCCACCTCTGGGAAGTCCGACAGGAAGAAATACTGCAAGTGAAAACCCAGACCCAGGGGAACGCTGCCCTTTTCTTCACCAAAGCTGCTTGGGGCAACAGGAAGGGGGGAAAATCTTGTGTCCATGGTCCCCGGGAGCTGGCCCTGGAGCACTTGGTCCCGCCTGAAGCCCCAGTGAACCAGCTGCCCCACAGAGGACGGGGTCACTGTGCCCATCCTCTCTACCATAAGGAACCTCCCAGTTCCATCCCTCACCTGAAGGATTAAAGCAGCAGCAAATGGGGTCTCAAGAGTTTACAGCAATAAGACAATGAGGGCTACTGCTTAAGGGGATGGGAGGGGCAGTTGGGGCAACACAGCAGAGAAAAATCTGTGTAAACACATCTTACCTGCAGCTGCTCTTGGTAGGGAAGTCTCCACAGAGGAGTCACTGCATCTGCCAACCTGGAAAGCATAGCATCCTGGCAGTGACCTATGGCATAACCTCCCTGACAGCTACTCCATGGGCACGACTGTTCTGGTGACAGGGCTGGCTGTGAACACCCAAACTCCCACTGAGCCACAGAGAAATGCACAGTTTGTGTGGAGCAGGCAGGGAATTTCAAGCTGCCCACCCTCACTGACCCACACAACAGTTGTTTAGAGAAAAACCTCAGAAACTTGCCACTACTTGTATCTGAGGCAGAACAAGCAAGAACAAAACACATAAAAGCTGATTTTTAGAAAAAAGGCAGAGTAAGGGGTGACATGGTCATGGTTCAAACACACAACTATTCATCAACTACTGAACCCAAGGAGAACGTCACCCCACAGCTGCATAAGTTGCTGGTATTGGTTACTGGGATTTTTGGAGCTGCTTCCAAAAGCACCCAGTGCCAACTACTTTCAGGCAGAGAACTGCAAACCAAACGGACTATTATCACTTTTCGCTTGCCACTATGGCAACCCGTCTGCTCCTTTCCTCTTAAACCTTTCCATTTGCCTTTTCCATTATTCCAATCCCCAGGCCAAACTCGGGGAAGAAGCAGCTGAGCCCTGGCTCTTCTATTCCTACTGGGAAGAGCTGCACGCGGGTAAAACCCCACACGCACCGCCCTCACTTTTGCCGCTTCGGAAGAGCGCTCGGTGATTTTGGGAAAGCCGTACCTCTGCTCCCAGGACGGTTCCGGCAGGTTGCAGCGCTCCCTGGCCTTCTTCTTCTTCTTCTTCCCTTTCCCCTTTGTCGTCGTCGTCGCCAGGCTGCGGTCCCAGAGCGGCGGCGGGCGGAGGTGCCAGCGCGGGGGTCTCAAGAGGCAGCACAGAGCCATGGTGCGGGGCGAGGGGTCTCAGCCGTGCGCTGGCGGGACACGGGTGGGGCAGTGCCCGTGTCACAGCGACCACGAGGCTGCGCTGAGCTCGCTCGGGACACTGAGAGCGGAGTGTCCGCCCCGCCACCGAGCCTGTCCCGTGGGATGCTCGTCCCCGCCGGGGAGGCAGCGGGAGGGATGTCTGGCTGAGCGCGTCGGCTCAGCTGGCGGCGTGGGTGCAGGTGGGTAGGTGTGCTCTCGCGTGTAGGGATGTCAGGACAGCGGGAACGGCCCCCCCTCCCCGGCCGTGCCTCCAGCGGATGGCCATGGAAAAGCAGGAACCGGGCAAGCACACGTGATCTCCGCACATGCCCGCTTAACTCTCTCGGGCTGGGGGTTTCCCGAGTCAGGCGCGGTTTATCTGTTTAGGGACCCCGAGAGTTCTGTCATCCCTTTGACCTCACCTAAAATTCCTGCACCCACACATCCTTCGGCCAGGAGGCACCACTGACCCACCTGGTAGCATTTGGGTCAACCTTTCTTGTTTGAACCTGGCTGCTGCGGCCCCATCCGGGCATTTCAGAGCCCGTCGCCATCCCGGTCCCCATCCCGATCCCAGTCTCAGCCCCCGTCCCGATCCCGATCCCGCGGCGGCGGGCTCGGGGCAGGCGTGCGGGTCCGCCCGGCCGCCAGGGGGCGCCATCGCCGCCCAGCCCAGCCGCGCGAGCGGGGCGGGGCCCACCGGGTAGAACCACGCCCCTAATGGGCGCGGCCCGCCGTAACCACGCCCTCTTATGGGCGGGGACAGCACGTTCCGCTCTGCCCGCGGTGGCCGCGCCCCCCCTCCCCGCCCCTCTGTCACGCGGCCGCGGCGCGGGCGCTGATTGGTCGGCGGCGCGGGGCGGGGCGGGGCGGGGCGGCGCGTCAGTTCCGCGGCGGAGCGGGCGATGCTGGCGGCGGGCGGCGGCTCCGGCCCCGCCGGGCCGGGCGGCTCCGGGCCGGGGCTCGGCGGCGACGGCGACTTCCTCTCGCGGTACCGCCTGGTGTCGGCCAAGCTGCGGCGGCGGTTCCTGCGCAAGCCCAACGTGGCGGAGGCGGCGGAGCAGTTCGCGGCGCTGGCGCGGGAGCTGCGCGCCCAGGAGAGCCTGCCCTACGCCGCCTGGTGCCAGCTGGCCGTGGCGCGCTGCGCCCAGAGCCTGTTCCACGGCCCCGCCGAGGCGGCCGCGCTGGCCGAGGCCGCGCGGCTCTTCCTGCGGCAGGAGCGGGACCTGCGGCAGCGCCTGGGGCTGCGCGGCGGCTTCGGCGAGCACGTGTCGGCGGCGCAGAGCTGCGGGGCCTTCGCCGCCCGCCTGCACCTGGAGCGCGGGCAGCCCGCGCTGGCGGCCGGGCCCTGCCTGGAGCTGGCGGCCGCGCTCCGCGACACCGGCCAGCCCGCCCGCGCCGCCGCGCCGCTGCAGCGGGCTGCGGAGCTGCTGGGGGCCGCCCGGCTGCCGCTGCAGGCGCTGCGCTGCCTGGCCGAGCGAGCGTCCTGCCTGCTGCTCGCCCGCGACTACGCCGGGGCGCTGGCGGCGCTGACGCGGGCGCAGGCGCTGGCCGGGGCCGGGCTCGGCGGGGCGGGGGCCGGGGCGGCTCCCGGAGGTGCCTTCCTGGACGTGCTGGCGCGCTGCGAGGTGTCGCGGGTGCTGCTGCTGCTGCTGCTGCAGCCGCCGCCGGCCAAGCTGCTGCCCGAGCACGCCCGAACGCTGGAGCAGTACTGCTGGGAAGCGCCCGACGGCGGGGCGAGCACCACCGGCAGCGCGGGCGGCCCCGGGGCGGGCGGGCTGCCGCCGGCCGCCAGCTACCTGCAGGCAGAGCTGTTCCTGCTGCTGCAGTCGGCCGTGCTGGCGTGCCAGGAGAAGGACGTGGAGGCGCTGAAGGCGCTGCAGGCCGAGCTGTGGCCGCTGCTGAGCGCCGAGCAGAACCACCTGCTGCACCTGGTGCTGCAGGAGATGCTGAGCCCTGCCGGGCAGGGGCTCTGAGCGCCTGCAGGGACCGCTCGGACTGGTCGCTTCAACACAGACTCTGTCCCGCTATTTATTTTTAATACCGACTCTGTAACGCAATTGAGCCGTGGTCGATGAGCGGATGTGTTCACCTTGTGTCATAGTAAACTGCCCACTGTATGTGCTGGATGTTGTCCTGCTTGGAAAAAATGTAATCCCGAAGCTGAAGGGCCCATTTGGGGCAGAACAAGGCTGTGCATTAAAGGTCTGGCTGCAGTTTGGGTGTGTTGGAGCATTTGGGCATCTGCGGATCAAACGTTGCTGGAGTTGTTTTTTAAAGAAAACAACAAAAAAGAGGCACAAATCACGAACAAACAAAAAACTAACAAAAACACGTAAAAAGGAGATGTTAATTTTTTCCCCTCCTGAAAACAGCAGATGCTGCAGCCAACACGAGGCTGTGCATTTTGTGGTGGGTGAAGGTCACTGACCTGCAAGCCTGGGGACTGGTGGTGGTGGCCCAACCTCAGTCTCTGTGTAACAGCTGGTAACTCAAGGAACTGAGTCTGCACAATGGCAACTCTGTTACAGCTGAGGGAATTTGGGAGTTAAATTAGTGGTGGAGGGGGAAAAGGATGAATGGACTGTTAGCGTAGTTCTTTGCTGCTGCTGTCAGGGCAGAGACATCACTCTCTACAACTCCCTGAGAGGAGGTTGTAGCCAGGCGGGGGTTGGTCTCTTCTCCCAGGCAACCAGCAGCAGGACAGGAGGGCACGGGCTTAAGCTCTGCCAGGGGAGGTTTAGGTTGAATATTAGGAAAAAAAAATTTTTACAGAGAGAACAAGCAGCCCCTGGAATGGACTGCCCAGGGAGGGGGTGGACTCACCGTCCCTGGAGATGTTTAAGATGAGACTGGATGAGACAGTAGCCAGAGCGGGGTTGGATCAAGGACTTGGCGATCTCGGAGGTCTTTTGCAGCCCAGCCGATGCTATGACCCACTCCTTTTTTAAATTCAGACAGGCGGAACTGTTACCAGAATTGTATCTAGGTGAACGGCAGGGGCGCGGGGCGGGGATGCTCCTCCCCGCCGGGGCGGTGGAAGGGGCGCGGCGGGCGATGCCGATGACGCGGGGCGGATGACGCGGGGCCGGTGACGCGGGGCTCGCCGGGGCGGGGCGGCCGCTCCGGTGCGTGCGGCGGGGACAACCACGCGGCCATGGCGGACGGGGACGGTGCGCAGCGGTGGGGACCGGCGGGGGCGCGGGGACCCCCGGCAGGGAAGGGGCCGGAGGGGGGAACGGGATCTGTGGGAGGCTTTGCCCCCCTCCCCGCGTCGTTCCTCCTTTCCCCGGCCGGGCCTGCCCCGCTCCCCGCTCTCACTCCCGGCGTGTCGCTCCCGCAGGTTCCAGCGAGAAGAGGAAGAGGAAGAAGGAGAAGCGAGCGCTCGCCGACGAGGATGTTGCGGTGAGAGGTCGGGTGGGTGGGGGGTGTGTGGTGTGGAATCTGCCCGGACCGGGTTTGGGGTGCCGGGGAGGGCTCCCCCAGACCCATCCGTGGGGATGCGGTGGGATGGCTGATGGGGAGCGTGGGTAGGGGCTGGGATGGGTTTCTCCCGCGCCGTTCCCGGAGGGAGCGCGGCCGCCCCACGTGGATGCGGCTGCGGAGCCTCCCGGGCCACGTGGAGGCGGCGGGAGCTCGGCCCGCCGGCCTTCCCCGCTCTGATCCCGGTGAACTCCTTCCCCCCCGCAGGAAATCCAGCACACGGAGGACTTTTTCATCAAGCCCGAGTCCCGGGTGCCCCAGCTGAACACGTCGCAGTGGCCCTTGCTGCTGAAGGTAGGGCGGGTTCTGCTCGGCCTCGTGGTCCATCCCTGCTCCCGCTCCTTTTGCCCTCTGCCCGTGGAAGCGCACTGCTGCTTTGTGTGACCCCGCTGCATGCAGAAATCAAGTTATAAAGCCTGACCAGCAGTATCATTTTCATGCCTGTTTTGTAATTTTACCGTGCCAGGTTTCCTGAGCTTTTTATTTGGGCCTGGCCACAGTCTGTGATTTGTGTAGACTCCCAGATTGGTTGTGCTGAGTTTCTGGGGCATACTGGATTTATCCTTTGCTGTAAAGACGTGTATTCTGCTGCTTTCCCATCTATTTAAGCCCAAGATTTGTTTGTTTCTTTTTCTTTGAAACATTTGGTTTCATTGTTGTGTCTGTTTGATCTTGAAAGTGGCTGTAATTTACAAAACAGATCTGGGGTAGCTGGGGGAGATGTACTGCAGGAAAGCAATGCTGAAACCAAGGTGAGCTCAAGAAGATTTGTAACTTCTGCTTCTGCTTGGACTTTGCAGAACTTTGACAAGTTAAATGTGAGGACAGCACACTACACACCTCTGCCTTCTGGTTCTAATCCTCTGAAGAGAGAGATTTCTGATTATGTTAGGTGAGTGCAATAAAGGCCAGAGTGGTTTATTTTCTTTCACAGTTAATACCTTCAAAACATTTTCTGTCTAGGTTTCCCTTGTACCTTTCTGCTTGTCTCAGTGCCTTGCCAGTAATCAGTGAACATCTAATATAAAGTTTGCTTTTTTTCTGGGGCTTTGGCTGGTCTGTGGATGAACGTGCAAACCTGAGGAACAATCTGGGGTCTTTGGAAAAGTCCTTTGGCCTGCTAGGCTTTGAGACTGCTTGGAGTTTGGTTTCTTTTAAGTACGGAGCAGTCAGGAGAGAGGAGAATTCCTTGACCATGGAATATATCTCCTGTTGTGCACGGAGCAGCTCCGTGTTTGCCCCGATGCTTAGTCCCTGCTCTCTGCCATCTTGCACTACAGGTCTGGCTTTATCAACCTCGACAAACCTTCCAATCCCTCCTCTCACGAGGTGGTTGCCTGGATCCGCCGCATCCTCCGCGTGGAGAAGACTGGACACAGTGGCACTCTGGATCCTAAGGTGACTGGGTGCCTCATTGTGTGCATTGAGAGGGCAACACGCCTGGTCAAATCTCAGCAGAGCGCAGGTATGTTTGTTGCCCGGGCCATTTACAGTGACTGGGAACATGTGAAGTGCTTTTGGAGACAAAGTGGAGATTTCCAGTACTGAAAGGGCCGAGGGTTGCACATCACTCTGGGCCACTGAGGACACATCCATGCTGTCTCAAGTGATTTTTGGATGTTTCTCTGGGGCCTGTGCTGTTTTAAGTCTGTCAAAACACTTCTGACAGGGTTTTGTGTACTAACTGAACTTGCAGCCTCAGCCTCTTACCAGTCCGGTGAAATAAAACTTGGTGAAGAACTAAACGTAGCTTAGGTTTATTTCCCTGGAAGAATAACCAGCTCCGGAATAAACCGTGCATGCTTCCTAGTAGATGTGGTTGTTAAGATTTCAGGGCCCTGGGGACATGTGGCTTTGAGGGAGTGTGGACCTTGAGGTCAACATTAAATGCAAGTGGCCGCTCCTGACTGCTCTTGTCATTCTTTCAGGCAAAGAGTATGTGGGAATTGTTCGGCTGCACAATGCAATTGAGAGTGAGGCTCAGCTGGCCAGGGTAAGTCTCCCGTGCTCTCAGCCAGGCTGACACCTGGCATGCAAAGTGTTGGGCACTGGTGGGAGATGAGGGGGCAGGAATGGAGCTCAGGTGTGCTGTGCGTGTGAGGTGATGACGCGGTTTATCCATTCTCTGAGTGCAGCGGTGCTGCCCTCCTGCAGCACCCCGGTTCCTGTTCTAGGGTCTGGGTGCTGCGCAGCCTCCAGACATCCTGCAGTGTCCTCTGGGGGCTGCTGTGATGTGTGGCTGGCTGCCTGCGGGAGGGGAGCAGTGCTGGCAGGGCTGGAGCCCCTCTCTGGGGGGCTCCATCCTCACTGGGACGAGGGATGGTGTCTGATCACATGCTGCCACCTGATGGGAAAAGCCTGGCTGTGCTCACTGGGGTAGCATCTTGACCACATCACGGGTCTTGATTGGCTTTATTAAATATGGCATCACCAAATTATGATACACCTTGTGTTTTCTTACTCATGGGAATGGTCATGGTTGCTGGAGACTCCAAGGTGCTCTCCCACGTTTGGGCACGGGTGTGAGCTGTTGCTTCTCCTTCCTTCCTCAGGCAGTAGAAACTCTGACAGGCGCGTTGTTTCAGCGACCGCCCCTCATTGCTGCTGTCAAACGACAACTGAGGGTCAGAACCATCTATGAGAGCAAGATGGTGGAGTACGATCCCGAGAAGAGATTAGGTAAAACTGGGCTTTCCTGCCTTCTTCGTCTTAAGCTGGCAGCTGATGGAATTTTCTGTGGAATAGGCTGCTTTGTATTCATGGCAGATGTCTTAAGACCTAAATTTTCCCCACTGTCAAGCACCAAGTGCTTCATGCATTATTTTTTGTGTGCTGAGAAGCAAATCCCATCTGTTTCTTGTACCTCTGCATCCTTCATGGAAGAGCCAAATGATGTCAATTAGATGGCATTAGCTCTCAGGGCAAAGATGACCTTCATCTATCACCCCATTCTGATGGCTCTATGAAAGGCTGGAAATCAGGCTTCTCATAAAGGATGTGGTTCATTTCTGGATGTCTGCTTTAGATACTCTTCTAACAATTAAATATATAATAATAATAATAATAAATCATTAAATACATTCCAGGTATCTTCTGGGTGAGCTGTGAAGCAGGCACCTACATCCGGACTCTCTGTGTCCACCTGGGGTTGCTGCTGGGTGTGGGGGGCCAGATGCAAGAGCTCCGCAGGGTCCGCTCGGGCGTCCTGGGAGAGAAGGTAGAGTGGCAGCTCTCACTGTAACCAGCCCCCTCGAAATGGTCAGAATTGCCCAGAATTTCTTGGAACTGTGCGAGTTTTACTGCGGCAGGAGAAGGTTTAGGCACGTGGCTGCCGGGAGGAGTTCTGTGAGTAGCCCCCCAGAAGTGGGAGCTCTTTCCATAGGTGGCCTGTAACCAAAGTGTTGAGTTCAGTTCAGGATATTGCTCCTGTTCTGGTAATTAAACTTTGGGACAGCGAGTGACTGGGAAGTGCACTGTGGTGACTGAAGGTTTGTTTCATGTCACCCGTGTTTCTCAGCCTACAAACCACACATTCCACGAGTTCAGGAGTGTGAGCTGTCAGCTTGGCATTGGCACACATTCCATTGGAATGAGCCTGGGAGATGCAGCCTATGGTTGTACAGTCTTTCCAGTCTGGTCATAAATGGATCCTGCAGAACTAATTTCGCCCTTTGCAAAGCTGCAGTATCAAAATGCAAGTGCTTCCCCACCCATCTGTGCTCTTAGCACAGCTGTAATCACTGGCAGTCATTTCTGAATTCCAGGTGTTGGGTGCTTACAGCTCCTTCAGGATTTATTCTGTGCCACAGTTGGAAGAGCTGGTTAATGCAGACTGTCTAGAAGTCCCAGGAAGTTACATGAGGTCATATTTTAAGGTTTCCTGTGGACAGACCTTATACACTAAAATCCAAGTGCTGTCTGAGATTAGAAAGGTTGAAGTCTGGTAGCCCAAGTCAGGCTGACCTCAAGCTCCAGGTGGAAAGTATTCTTTCCTCTTTTAGATTGCGTTTTCATGCTTGAGCTGGGCATCTGTTCTTCAGTCCCTTTCAGCACATTATTTGCTGCTGGACTTACGCTGATTTTTTTGTGTGTGTGTTTGTTGGTGTTTGAAGTTGGTGTCTGGTGGGAGAGTTTAGAGGGGCTGTGTCTTTGCAGGACAACATGGTGACCATGCACGACGTGCTGGATGCACAGTGGCAGTACGACAACAACAAGGATGAAAGCTACCTGAGGAGAGTCATCCTGCCCCTGGAGAAGCTGCTGACTTCACACAAGAGGCTTGTCATGAAAGACAGTGCGGTGAGTTCCTGAGGGAGCGCCGGCTGACAGTGCACAGCGTTCTCTTGATTGTACAGCAGAGTTCATACGGGGATCAGGAGCCATGGGATGTCCAGTGCTGTCCTGATTGTGACTTGTGTAGAACCCAGTGAGAGGCACTGCCAGATCAGCAGTGAGATGCAAGAGCCAAGAATTAAGTGTCAGAATCTGCTCTCCTCACTTGAGGAGGACGCTGATGGTTATGAGAGATCTGCCTCACCTGCTGTTTGCTGTGACAGATGCTTTGCTGGCTTCTTCCAAAGCCCCCAGGTTTTATGTAGTGCACAAAAATAGTTAGAGGTGTTATAGCTGGGGTGGTAATGGCAGTGGGAAGCTAAAGATCAGAGGCACTTGTTACTTTGTTTTTACTCTCCAAAGAGCTATAAGCCCTCCTGTTCTCTACATTTTCAGGTTAATGCCATTTGCTATGGAGCCAAGATCATGCTGCCTGGTCTTCTGAGGTACGAAGATGGTATTGAGCTTAATCAGGAGATTGTTGTCGTCACCACGAAAGGAGAAGCTATCTGCCTGGGTATGAAACTCCTCACTCTTCTTGTGCTCAGCTAACTGCAGAAACACCAGGCTGTGTGACAGTGAATGCACCACAGATGAGTCCCCCCGGCACAGAACATTTAATTAGTGCTTCCTGACGGGGACTGTGGGCCCAAGGCAGCTGGTGTTGGGCAGGACGTTAAGAAACAGTCAGTCCTGGCAGGGTGTGACGGGTTCACGAGCTGTGTGTGTGGAGCTCAGGTGTGCTGTGCGTGTGAGGTGATGACGCGGTTTATCCATTCTCTGAGTGCAGCGGTGCTGCCCTCCTGCAGCACCCCGGTTCCTGTTCTAGGGTCTGGGTGCTGCGCAGCCTCCAGACATCCTGCAGTGTCCTCTGGGGGCTGCTGTGATGTGTGGCTGGCTGCCTGCGGGAGGGGAGCAGTGCTGGCAGGGCTGGAGCCCCTCTCTGGGGGGCTCCATCCTCACTGGGACGAGGGATGGTGTCTGATCACATGCTGCCACCTGAGGAGCCTTGGGAGCTGTAACACAGCCAGGCCACTCAGCCCTCCGGTTTGTACTGCTTGCAAATCTGGTCATCTCAGGATTCTGGGGAGAAAAACATAAATTATTGGTAGGATTAGTCTCCTCTAGCTTGGCTCTGCAAATCTTTGGGAGCTGGTGAAGGAGCAGTTCCGTTCCTTCCTGTAGTGGTGTGGTTCCTTGAGATGCCTGGGAGTGGTGGTGTTAATCCATGGCTGGCACACTTGCTGCCTTTGAGCAGGGCAGCTTTCGGAAGTGTTAGTCCAGAACCTGCTTCCAGTGAGTCCTGGGGGTGAAACAGCCCTGGTGGGGGGGTGTTGGTCCTCTTTGTGCTGATAGTTCTGCTATTAAAGAGTCAATGACCTCCCTGCCTGCTTCTGCAGCCGTTGCCTTGATGACCACAGCAGTCATTTCCACCTGTGACCACGGCATCGTGGCAAAGATCAAGAGAGTGATCATGGAGAGAGACACATATCCCCGAAAATGGGGCCTGGGCCCCAAGGTGAGTGGTGTGGGGGTGCAGTCGGTCCCAGTGCAGTGGTGGGAGCCCAGCTGGTGGGATATGGGACTCTGGGTTCCCCTTGGGCAGAGCTGTGGCTGGTGTCTTCTTCGGGGACTTCGTGTAGTTCTACTGCAGCCTTCTGGAGCCGTGGGGGTGGCACTTCCCAGTGCCAGGGCCATGCCAGCCCTGTGATGATGGGAGCAAGGCTTTTCCCTCCCAACGGAGCCTGGGCAGTTCTGCTCCAGGCCCAGCTGGGGCAGTTGTAGCTGTTTAGGTGTGGGGTCCTCAGGTCTGTACAGCACCAGCCCTCCTCTGGTAAAGAGCCAAATGATGTGAAGTGGATGGCATTAGCACCTTGTGCAAAGATGACCCTCATCTATCACCCCATGCTGATGGCTCTGGAGAGGCTGGGCAAGAAGCTGCTTTTCCTTCTGGTGCAGCTGTTTAAATGCAAACTTGCCTCATGAGACACTAAATTGTGCCTGAAGGACAGGAAGAGTGGCTTTTTATTTACTGATGAAGATGCCTCCTGTCTGAGATTTCAGCTGCTGTGCAGGGCATGTTTTGTGTGACTTATTAGAAGGTCCTTGGCAAAGTGTTAAGCACACTGTAGTTGCTGGCTTGGCTTGCTCCTGGATTACCTCCTCTTAGGGTGAGTGTCTGAAGCCCCAGGGAGGGTCTTTCCTACCTGGAGCTGCAGTTTGACTTGTTGCACTTTGCTCTCAGGCGAGTCAGAAGAAGATGATGATCCAGAAGGGTCTGCTGGACAAGCACGGAAAGCCCAATGAGAACACACCAGATTCCTGGAAGAAGGAGTACGTGGATTACAGGTGGGCACAGGGGGTGTGGCTCCCTCGTGGTGTTCAGAGGGGAGCACTGTGCAGCGAGGGCAGGGTTGGGTTGGGTGCTGCTGTTTGGCCGTGGAACGTGACTCGGCCCAGGGCTGTTGGCTGTCCCGACCTGGGCGGTGCAGTTGCGTTTCTTGCAGTCCCAGGAATGTGATGCTGGGCAGGGTCACAAGGAAAGTGCCTGAGCAGACAGTTATCCCTTTTTAGCCTGTGCTTGTGGTTCTAGAGGGAGTCAGTCTGCTAAATTAAACGGGGGAGGCCTTGCTGTTGCCCAGCCCAGCTGGCCCTGGTGCAGGCTGCAGGTCTTCCCCACACCAGCTTCCCCACCCAGCTCCTGGGGTGGCTTGTGGAGCCCTTGTGAGGGGAACAGGGCTCTGTACGTGTGCAGAGCACTGTGAGGCAGCAACTGTCCTGCTCAACCTGGGCATCTTTGCTTTCAGGGATACTTCCAAGAAACAAGCAGCTGCTGCTGATCACCAGCCTGTTTCAGAGCTGGAGAGGGCTTCGAAAGGGAGTAAAGTGAGTATTGTTAGTGCTCTCTGGCTGGAGGATTTTTGGGCCCTGATGGAGAATGGATATGTACCTGAGTCAGGGCTTTTGCGTGCCTCGGGAAAGGCGAAGCAGTGTTTGACATGAATATTTGGGATACAGGAAGCATTGAGAAATAGAGGGTGCAATACTGGCAGAAGCAAATCCTAGACAGCCTGTGCTAGAGGCAAAATACTGCAGTGGGCTTGGAAACGATTTTGCCCTCACCTGGGCTCCATTGAAAGGTGTTGGTGTGTCTGACAACGTGTCCCCCAACAGAGGAAGCGAGAGTCGGAGAGTGAAAACGATAAAGCTGTGACCCCCCCGTCCCCTGTCACCCCTCCACCAGAGAAGCTGATCAAAAAGGAAAAGAAAAAGAAGAAAGAGAAGAAGGCCAAAGAGGCAGCTGAGAGTGGGGGAGAGCAAATAGAAGTGGTATGTAATGGGTGCTGCCGTGGTATGGTCCAAACGTGGGGGAGGTTGCTGCGTGTCCCAAACACCTCCAAGATGAACACATCAGCATCCTGCTGTGCATGTCCTCAAAGTGCCAGGCTCCCAGAGCAGAGATGTTTTACAGAGGTGCATTTGTAGACTGAGGGTGTTGGGAGATAGGGCAGGTGAGGCTTGTGGGGGTGGATGTGTGGTGGGGCAGGGATGGGATGAGCAGCCCTGGGACAGTCGATGGGTTCCTGCCAGGCCACCTCTGTGCTCTGGTGCCCTGTCATGGGCCCTGGGTGGAGGATGGTGCTGGCATTCAGTGTGTGCTTGAGTGTTTTCATGGTGCTGAGGGAGCACTGTGGCAATGGGGAGCCTGCAGTGCTTCTGGAGTGGGGCTGTTCCTCCTGAAATGAGCAGTGGGGGATTCCTTTTTGATTTCTTCCTGCTCTCTCCAACCTCTCCCCAGATCACTGAGATCAGCACCAAGAAAAAGAAGAAGAAGAAAGAAAAGGAGGTCAAAGAGAGCTTCGAGTAAGCAACTGGATCTGTCCAAAGCAGACAACCTCATCCTTAAGGAAAGAGGAATATGAGGCCTTGGGAAGAGGAGGACTGTCTGTGTTGGCAGAAGGGCCAGCAAGCTCAAAGTTCTTTTCGGCTGTGTATGAGTGAGCAGGTGTGTTTGCCCAGCATGTGCCCTGCTCAGGTGTCCCTCTTCATCCTGTTTTAAGGGTTGCCAGAGGAGTGGGGTGCCTGACTGCCTCTGCACTAGATTGATCCCTAAAGCACCGTGATGCCAATAGAAGTGATATCTTCAGGGAAGCTGTAGCTTCTGGCTCTTACTTGGCATCTGTTTTTACCTAGAGGGTGGAATAATCTTTTCTCCTCCTTCTAGTACTGCCCCTTCCTTTCCTTCCAAGGCTGAAGCTGTTACCTGACAGTTACAAGAATGTATTGATGCCCGGAGGACTGGCTTTGTCACAGCCCATCTGAATGAGTTTGGATGGGGACAGTCAGATCAGTTATTGGAAGGGCTCTGGTTTGTTTTTAACTTGGCCACATGCTTGGCTTGACCTACATGAAATGAAATAGTCCACCCAGATATTCTTCAGTCCTTTTTTTTTTTTTTTTTTACCTTTTTCCCAAAAGGTAAACTTTTAATTCTTCTTTTTTTGCTTTATTTCCTTATCTGGAATGGCTTACTGGGGGTCAAAGGTCTCTCCTCTGTCCCAGGATTTTAGCTCGTTTTTAAATGGGAAAGGATCCAGGCTGCTTTGTTCTGAGATTCATCCCCACAGGAATTCTGTAACTTTTAACCTCGGTCATTGCTTTTATCTTAACTGTCTATCCTCCCCTCCATAGCTGGAGAAAAATGCAGGCAGGGGGGACAGCAACTGGTGGCTGTCAGAAAAAAATAAGAAAAGGTCCATTTTTATGTCCTCTTTTTTACATTAAAAAAAATAAAAGTCCTGTTTTTAACTGTGTGTCATTGTTGCTCATCTGGGTCCTCTAAGAGGTCGGTGATCTGTTCATGGGGAGGGGAGGCAGCTGCAGAGAAAGGGTCATGATGATGCGGACCGTCTCTGCAGGGGTCTCGTCACTGCCTGGGAATTCGGAGGTGCCGCGGGGCCAAACCCACCTGGGGCACGTGCCTGGGAGCTGGGTGTTCTCTCTGTTCCTTTGTGCTGCAGTGAAGCTGCTGGAGAGGTCTCACGGTGCCTGGGGGGGACTGTTTGGTCCTGGCCTGCCTCGTACGAGTCGGGGAACAGAGCTCCACCCATGAGCAAGTGCCCAGCCTAAGAGGTAAAACACCAGCCGTGGCAATGTTTCAGCGCACATTTATTGCTGCTCGTTGTTTCCCTGCAGTGGATCAGAACGAAGGTCCCTATTGCACATAGATTTTATTTTTGGCATCTTAAAAAAAAAAAAATTGCACAAGACTTTTTAACCACCTTCCCCTTGCCCCTATAGCTGACTGAACACACAAATGAGATTTTCACCTACATGATGGCTTGTGGTTTGCCCAGGAGGCACAGTGAGACTTCCCAGACGTGGTGTGGTGGGGCTTGTGCATCAGTGCACTCCTGCAGGAGGAACCCCGTGGTGAGGATGGCTTTCATGTTTGCATACAGAGTGCGAGACACCCTAGACTCTGGAAAACATGCCTGGATGATCTTTGTAGAGACTTTTCTACTGCATGCAACAGATACTTGTGGCTGGACATAATTTACCCATTGAACAGTCCCTCTGGGGTTTGGTCTGTGGGACTTGCTCAGCTGCTGCTGAGTTTCTCTGGCCAGGCTGTAACAATCCAAGCTGCACGGTGAGAATTCCAATACAGTGAGTTTTTTACACCTATGGTTGCACGGGGTGAGTCAGAAAACCCCAACCTTGGAACACAGGGTGTGAGGCCTGCCTGGGGGTCGGTGCTCCATGCCACATCCATCAAATCCATGCCTACCTTTTTCTACTCTTCCCTGTTTGTGAGAGGAAACCCTTGGCTGTAGGTGGTCTGTGTGAGGCCTCCTAAGCTGTGGGGCTTCCTTGAAGCCTCATGGACACCAGGCAGGGGTCTGGGTTGTTCGTGTGCACTCCTGCAATGTCAGAAGATATCTGCCTGGAAAACCCCTGCCCTGCCACTTCCCCTGGGACTGGTGCAGGGAAGATCAGGTGGGTGCTACAGCAGGACTGTGCTTTCCCTTGCCTGGTGAGGCAGGGAGCTGTGCTCTGAGCTAACGGGGTGGCCTGGGCTCTGCTGTAGCCACCGACTTACCCTGCAGTGCCCTGGGAGATGGCTGTCCCCCAGGCAGCCCCTGTCCTGCGTTCCTTCCCCCAGGACGTGGGCACCCTCTGTGTGTGTGTCAACCAATTGAGACCGTGTCCATGGAGCAGCAGAGGAAGGGAGTTGTGCTGGGCTGTGTGTGGACCGGGGGAAGCTCAGGAAGTTTCTCCCCATGGCTGCAGGATGGTTGATGGGAAGCGGCTGGGGCCGGATGCCCTCTCAGTAGACCCAGGAGACAGGCACCCACTGTGGAGAGCTGCAGGCCTGCTCAAAGGCTTCCTGCAGCAGCTGGAGGCTTTCTTCCACCCCGTTGTTGACCAGGGAGAGGTCGAAGTAGTGTGCGTACCGGCTCCGGATGCTCTCCGAGTCCTTCCGGAGCTGCTGCAGAGCCTCGGACTGCAAGAAACAGGAGAGGAATTTCACAGCCCACCCCAACCGGGAAACCCCCACCAGAACAACTCCAGGGGTTGGGAAGCACCAGAGCACAGAGCATCCTTGCAGCTGGACAGGCCAGGATCTCTGAGTTTCTTTGGCTGGACTCCCATGGAACGCTGGGAGCATCGGGTTACCTGCCGGAGCCAGGCCAGACCTGCCTGGTCTCATATTGACCTTTCAAAGGCTCTGTAGAGGCTGCCAGGGAGAATTCAGGAGCAGCAGGGGGCTCAGGGCTGTGCTGGGCAGGGTAGCCAGCTCAAGGCCTCAGGCTGGGTTGCAGATAAGACTCCCTGCAGGATGCTTTACCAGCCCCTCTCTGCTGGTTTTGGCTGGTTTTTAGTGCTTTATTTTGATAGTAAAAGCAAAGCTGCCTGCCCCCTCCTGCCTGGATAGTAGGGGCATCCCAGGGGGCTACCTGTACAGGCAGCTCTGCCTCCAACAATAAATTCCAGGCAATTTCTACGTATTTCCCTAACGGAGCTTGAAAGGCAGGCAGCTTCTGCGCCTGGGGAGCAGGGGGATAGCTTAGGGTGCAGTGCTCACTGAGCTCTGCTGTGTGCAGATATTAATAGACCTAAACAGATATTATTAGATTATAATATTAATTATTATATGTCTATTACATAATTGTATGCATTAATATATTAAATAGACTTAGACATTAATAGACCTAAACAGATATTATTAGATTATCATTAATTACTATATCTAGTATATATCTATTATTAATAGATCAAAAAAACCCTCAACAGATAATAATAGACCTAAACCCGTCCAAGTCTTAATGTCTTTCCCTTTTCTGTTAGGCCACTTTGGTATGAATCACAGCACTGACTCCTTCACCACTAAAACCATATTACAGATGTCATATTTGCAATATCACACCTTCCCAGAAGACACAGCAGGTTTCTGTCTTGAAGGTATTCAACACTGACAAACTTTAAATGTAATTAAAAATTACCCCAGGAAAAAAAAAAAAAAGAGATAACTGCTTAGCTACTTTCATCTGGAAAGCGTTACTGAAAATATTCATCTATTCTTAGAAAACTAATATTTTCAGTTATGGATGAAGCTGGCAGCTCTTGGGGGCGGAGGGGGGAGAGCAATGAGCAGTTTGCCGGGTCATGTGAGCTCTCCTGGGTCACATTAACGCTGCTGCATCCCTCTGGTAAGAGTGAGCCGAGCTGCAGGGTTATAAATAGCGCCTGGCAGCAGGGCTGGCCCTGCCTACTGCAGCAGGATGTAATTCCTCTGGCTGGAGGCAGTGGTGGGTGACAGGAGGTGGGGGAAGCAGCCTCTTCTCTGAGACTTGCCCACCTTTCCCCCTTCCTGCTGCATCTGGCTGTGCAACCCTCTGGAAGTTGATGTGCCTCCACCTACCTGCACAACGCTTGTTCTGAAGGATGCACAAACACCCTCCCTACAACCTGCACCTTAAGCTTTAGGAACCCAAATCTAATAGGTTGGGATAGGTGGCCTTGGCTGCCTGTGAGTCCAGGAGGAGAACAGCTCTGGGTTTCCATTGTCCCATCACTTCCCACCTCCCTGCCAGGCTGGGGCAGGACAGGGCAGGCAGCACTGCTCCCTGCATCCCAGGGCATTCCTGGGAAGTGGTAGCCTGTGGCTTCCAGCCTCCTGCTTGGCGCTGAGTGGGTTAACTTCGGTATCAGCGTTGCTTTCATCCTAACAGTTAAAGAGATCAGCATCTCAATGAGGCAAAGAATGAAAGCAGCCCTTGTTTGTGTGGCCATTTGCATAGCTGATGGCAGGATAAATCATCCTGCCCCGGGTGCTGGGCTGTGCTCCCCACACGTGTTAGAGGCTGATTATGCTGGTAGGGATGCTGGTTGCTGGGGGGTGTCAGTCAGAGACAGGGACTCTACAGCTGCAGGAATTCCTGTTTCTCAGGTCTGAGTTCTCCTGGACCACCAAAATCTAAGCAGACAGGAAGAAGCCGATGTGGAGCAGGGAGAGCCCCGGGTTGCTGCAGTGGGCTCCTTGCCCCCTGGCCATGGGCTGGCAAGCCCAGCTGGAGGGGGACAGGAAAGGGACAGCCTTGGCACCCTCTGCCACTCACCTCCTCTGCCTTGTCTGTTGGGGCAATGAAGACAATGAACGGGGAGAGCTCGGCTGTGCGCACGATCTTGAGGGTCTGCGGAGAGAGGGGGATGGTTACCAGGGTGTGCCTTTCCCCAGGGTGGGAGCAAGCACAGCCAGGGCTGCTGTCCCCCACTCCCCACGCTGCCCACACCAGCCTGGCTGTGGCCTTGCTGGCACAGCCAGGTGTGTGCTGGGATGGGGAATACCATTCCTGGGAATGGAAATGCCACCCCAGAACTCGCTGGTTTTTAACTTGGGGAAGGGCACCTGTCCTGCCCACCCCTTCCCCTGCTCCCTACCTGGGGCTCAATGTCCAAAATAGCAACTTTGTCCTGCTGGTGGATCTTGTGCACTGTTTCGAACTTGGTGCCAAACATGTTTCCCTGGTAGCTTCCAAACTCCAGGAACTCATTGGCTGAGATGTCCCGGGTCATCTCCTCGGTGGAGACAAAGTAGTAGTCCTTCCCATCCACCTCATTCTTCTTCTGGGGGCGTGTGGTGTCTGGGGAGGGAGGGAGAGGTGAGTGCTGGCCAGCAGAAGGACCGGGGGACAGAGTGGAGCAGGCATGGAGGCCCTGTATGCCTCAAGACCAGGCTGTACTAATCCCCCTTTACTACCTGGGACAAGAACGGAGCTCAGCCAGCCCGAGGACAGACACTGAGGGGGGAAGACTGAGGTGTCTCAGCAGAGTGGGTGGCAGCAGCCCTGCAGCTGCTCGTGGGCAGGTTCAGCACATGGGACAGCAGGCAGGGAGGCCCTGCAGTGCCCCATGGCGGGGCCCTGACTTCGGGGGCTCGGTGGTGCTGGACAAACATCTCCCACCTCCCATCTGCTGTCAGAAGGTCCCGGATCAAAGAGGTGAGAGGAAATGCATCCTGTGATGTGCCCTCCACCCTGGCTGGGTACTTACATGGGGGTGGATACATGAACTTGTCTGGGTTGTTGCTGAGCAGAGCGTTCTTGATGTGGCTACGGCCCACGCCGCTGGCCCCTGGATGGACAGAGAGATGGACACTGGAGCTGGGCTCAGAGCAGCCTCCACAGCTCTGGCTCTGAGGAAAAGTGCAGAGCTTGGCCTGGGCCATGCCCAGGATGTGCTTCCTGAGCTGGTCTGTGGTTTCTTCCAGCCCTGGAAGAGGCTCTCCCTGCCCTGGGGATGCTCACGTCCAGCCCCAGCTGGAGGCAGGGCAGCAGCAGCTGCCCCAGCCCCTGGTTCCCCTGGGACCCACCACACAGCCCCTGTGCTGCAGAGGATGCCTGGGACAGGACCTACCAATGAGCACCAGAGTCTTCCTCTTGAAGGCAGGCAGCCTCACCACCTCCTCATATGAAACAACATCCAGTTGGTCAAAGACTGGGAGGGAAGAGAAACAAGACATGGAACGGTCAGAGCTGGGTTGGCCACAGGAGCAGGACCTTGTTGCACATCAGACCAAAGCCAGGTCCTTGGGCAAAATGGACAGAGCAGTCAGGGCTGGGCTGGGAGCTCATCCATGTTTGGCTGCTTGGGGAAAAGGCAGCAGCCTCCACAGCAGGCAGCATGTGAGGGGCAGAGTGGGCACTGGGGAGCTGGACCAGCAGCAGCTGAAGAAGCAGCCAGGGCTGTTTTTGCTCAGTAATTCTGCTCAGGACAGCACGACCTGGGAGCTGGGTGGAGAGGCAGCAGGATGCTGCAGGGAGCTTGTTGCTGGGGGAGCTTTATTTATCTTGGTGATTTACAGCCTTGTTTGTGGCTGGTTGGAGCTGCAGGCCAGGCTAGGAGCCAGCATGTCCTCAGGCACCCACCTCTGCCAGCTCAGGGCATTTGCATAAGTGGCTGAGGGTCAGTTCCCTGCCCCACCAGGGATACAATTTGGTAGCTGTGGGAGCAGTTTGGGCTGCTCTGTAATTGCTGAGCAGCAGCACGGCCACTGCCTGCCCTGTGTTCAGCAAGCTGTGGTGTTTGAGGCCCGGGAGCCTGACCTCACAAAGCCAGGAGTGCCAGGGATTGTAACCACAGGAGAGCACGGGAGCTCAGTGCTGAGCCAGCCCTGGCCTCGTGCCCTGCATGGGGACACAGCTGTGGCCACCTGAGGGGCATGAAAACTAAGGAAGGGACTCAGAAAAGCTGACAGCTGTGGGGTATCCTTCCAAGGTTCCACTGCCAAGACAGCTGGGCTGTTTGGTTGACTCCCAGAGAGGAGAGAGGCAGGAGTGACGCCATCCCCCAGGGCTGGGGATGGAGCCCATTGCCCTGCTCTCACTTACTTGAGCTGTGCTTGGCCAGGTATTTATCTTTGCACTTCTTCTTCTTCCCAAAGGGGCTACAGCTTGGGGATTCACTCTGACTGGGCTGGGTGACACTCGCCACACGCCTGCCAAGAGAGGAGACACCACCATGGCCCAGCTGTCACCCCAGCCCTGGGAGAGCAGCAGGACTGTCCCTCGGACACGCAAAGGCAAGAGGAGCAGGTCAGCTGCTGGGACAGGCAAAGGCTCGCCCTGCAGCAGATAAAGGGGACATCTGCCTCCTTGTCCCAGCAGTGACACTGATGTTGCCCAGCACAGTCAAACTCCTGATAGCACACGGTCACTGTTCCCACCTCCACTCCCAGATCCAGCCCTCCTGGTCAAATCCAGGCACCTACCACTCCTGCAGCTCTGGAGAAGGGATGAGTCCTGCTGACTCGGTGCAGGAGCCCTCCACTCGGCCCTGCCACCAGTTGCTGTCATCCTTGTTTATGATCTGAATCACGTCGCCGATCTGAAACTTCAGTCCTGCTTCCTTGCAGGGGATCAGGTTGTCTTTTTTGGGGTCGTAGTCAAACTGTGCCCTCATGAACATCTGCAAAAGAGAGAGCAGACCAGAGTCAGCATGGCCCTGCAGGGTGGCTGAATTTGGTTGTGTCCAGCTCCTGCCTCCACCTTGCACTCCCCAACAGTGACTGCAGAGATGGCTCCAGGCACAAGGTCCCTGCTCCAGGAGGGACCGCAGCCCCTGCTGTTTTCAGGCCCCACAAAGCTGGGTGGGGAAAAAGGAGATGCCCAAAGCTTTGGAGGAAGCTCTTGGGCATGGAATGGCAGTGAGATGCGCTGGGGGTGGACGAGGGAGGGAGAAGGATGGCATCTTGGCCCTACTGGGAGGCAGAGACAGGGCTCTGGGCAGGCCTACATGTCCACAGCTGGTGTTCAAACCCTGCTGTGGAGCCTCCCTGCAGTGCCCCAGGTGCTGCACAGTGCTGGTGAGCTGAGCCAGCTGGAGAGGAGCCAGGGTGCACAACTGGGGTCTGCAGTGGGGCGAGCACAGAGGAGACATCACAACGGTGAGAAAGTGGACTTTCTCCGCCCCTTCTGCTCACTCAGCTCTTTGGAAGTGAATCTGCAGCTCCTACTCCCATTGCAGCACCTCACTCCACTGCCTTCCCCTGGCCTCAAGCCCCCCTGAAGTCACCAGGCAGCCAGACATCCCCGGGCTCTTGCTGCCTCCAAGCATCTTTGCAAGTTCAGGAGAAAAATGACACATGGTTTTCACACATGGACATTGTTTTCCAGGGAGGCTGTTCGGGGAGAACAGACTCAGAGAGCAGCAGTCACCTACCCCACGAGGAGGACAGGCCACACGTGTACCCAGGGTGTTCGGCACTGCCCCTCGCTCTTCGGTGCCTGGATGAGTTGTTTCTTGAATGAAATGCTGCTGCAGCAGCAATTTCTCTGGCCAGCACACCCAGGAAGATCAGGACGGTGTCAGGACTAAGGCTGGGGCAAAGCCAGACAGGGTATGGCAGATGGGGAGTGAAAGGCAGGGTTTAGGGAACCCTGAGCACAACCCTAGCAAGTTATTTACCCCAGAAATGCAGCGTATAGCAAGGGAGCAAACGGTTTCACATGGGGTGATGCCTGTCCTGTCCTCAGGCGTCACAGGCAAGTCCTCCTCCCTGGGTAGAGTAAACCACGCTGTCCTTGTTCCACACTAAAAGGATTTCCCACAGTATATCATCCTGCAGCAGTGCTGCTGGAGGCACAGAGCCATCCCAACACAATGGTTCCCTTTCACTGCCAGGAGAGAGCATATGGATCAAGCTGTGGCATGAGATCTCTCACAATGGAAAACAGCAAGAGTGGAATCTCCTCTCAAGATGAGGACTGATGCTTGCTTTGCAAGCACTCCCTGGCACCGGGAAACTGCTCATCCACACAAACACACAAGGACGGCCCAGGCACTGCCTGGAGCTCTCTGCTCCTCACTGGTACCCCAAGGCAGAAAGAGCCAGGCCAGGTGAGCCAGCAACTGTGTCCCTTCTCTCAGGAATAGCTTTTCCCCTGGTACTGAGTTGGCCTGGCCAACTGGAGCTGGCTGGGTCAGGCCATGGAGGGCAGATAGACAGCACGCAAGGAAAGACAAGGGCCAGTGGTTGAGCTGGACTGGGGACAGCATGGGCTGAGCAAAAATTACAGTTTTCACTTGCCACCATGTTCAGACCATCAGCTTCTCTGGGCAAAGAATGACATGGGCTCCCTCAGCCCATCCCAGCACCATCCAGCCCACAACCTCTGCCTCTGAGCTCCTCTCCCACTCCTGCCCGTCCATGATGAGGGGGCTGCACTGGGGTTGGCTCCTGCACCCAGAGACAAGACAACATCCCAGCTACCACACACTGGAGTCTCAGCAGAGGACCCAGCCCTCCCCACTACTCCTTTTCAGCCACAGCAAAACTTCAAAAGGCAAAGCCAGGCAGGTGTCTGTCCCCTGCCACAGCACAGCAGGTGCAAGGAGCTGTCTTCCTTCCCCCTCACTGCTTCCTGCCTCCCAGACTCCGTGCACAGACCTGCTGGTGGCACCTGGGCCCACGACACCCTCCTGGGGCTGTGGCAGCAGGGAGCACAGGGCCTGGAGGGGTTCCTGACACAGCTCTAACAGCCACAGCTTTGGAGGAGACTCTCACGTGCCCCCTGGTGCTGCTGCTCTCCCATCCCCAGACACCGCACGCTGCATCCCAGCCCCATGTCTCTACATGCACATCAGGTAAATACACCCACGCGGGGCCAAAACCTGCTCCTTCACAGCAGTGGAAGCACAGCATAAGTCCCTTAAGCTTCCAGCAGCTCACTCAAAGCTGACGAGGCAGCCAACCCCTTGTCCTGGTAGCCGTGGCTCTGCACAGCTCCCTCCCCAGCACTGGTCCCACCCTGCCCCACTCCAGGTCCCGGCACTGCCCGCGGCTCTAGAGGCTGCACTTACCTGGAGAGCAGGGAGGCGGCTTTGTTGGTTGGGAATGACTTTTAATGAGACCATCCCCTTGGTTTCTTTCTAGTGAACAAAGGAAGGGGAGAAAGAAGAGTTGGAGGAAGTGGTGTCTGGAGACAGCTCAACAGCACCAACCTGTGCAGGGAGGTGGCAAATGCCAGGACCTGCAAAGGCAAGGCTCCTGGGTGCTCCCTGCCATGCTGTGATGCTGGGGGACACCACAGCCTGGTCAGGAACAGCTCTGCTGGGGCTGGGTTAAGAGCTGTGGCAGCACAGCTTTGCCATGCTTATCCCATTCCCGTGGAGTGACACCAGCACCTCCCCAAGGGTCTGGCTGTGGGCACTGCTGAGCACCACCAGAATGAACACGGAGCTCTGCACCAGCTCTGGCTGCCCCAGAGAGCAGCCTGGGACAGAGGCTGGCTCTGCCAGGTCCCCTCCATCTGTTCCCTCCGCGCTGGCCTCTTGCTCTGGTGCTCCTGGTGACATTACAGGCACAGCACTCTCTTGCCTGCCACAGGCTTTGTGGTCTCACGTGTGTCACACGACCTACATGGTCCCATGGGGACAACCAAATGTGGAAGCTTGGAGGGGCCTCCTGGGCCAACCTCCCTTCTTGGGTGGAAAAGACAAACTCCTCCTTGGTCCCGCTGTCTGGAGCAGGGACATCCTGCCATCAGACAGGAGAGGACTGTGGCACTGCAGCAGGGGCAGGTGGGTGTCCTCAGCACCACCACCACCGCCCTCCAACCAGGTCCCACATGCGGGATGGATCGGGATGGCTCCTGTGTGAACCCAAGGCAGGCCTGAGGCCCTGTCCAAAGCTGTCTCTAGCAAGGGCCTGGCAGGATCACCACGACCTCAGTACAGCAGGGAAATGGCACCAAGATGACATGCACGTGCGGCCCAGGTCTGCAAGAGCAGCCAGCCCCTGGGTAGGAGTTGCACACCAGCCTTGACAAACAGAAGTGGCTTCCATGGAGGTTTTCCAAGCCCCACACACATCAGCACACATCAAGGACTCAGCCAACGATTGCTGCTGCTGCTCTCAGAAGGCCAGAAACAAGCAGCAAGCACAGACACCACCGAGGCTGCATGCAGTGTGGTTTCTGCCACATCACAAAGCTGCAGGCAGCTGTGTGCTGGCTTTGGTATGGAGGAGGGGGTGAATGCTCACAGCATGCAAGCCAAAGGGCTCCTCCCCAGGAACAGCCCTGTCAAACACGAATACCTACCAGCATCTTCTGCAGCTGGTCAACTGAGTGGTTGCTCGCACTCTGCCCATTGATTTCTATGATCTCATCACCCACGTGAAGGGAGCCTGCCAGCAATGTGAGAAACATGAAAGTGCAGAAGAGGGACAAGAGCTGCTCACCAAACCCAAACAGCACAGCTCCACCAGCCTCCCAACCCCCCTGGGCAAGTTGTAGCCAGGACACTGCAGTGTCTGCCTGGCCAGTGCTTCTGGAGCCACACATGTCACCTAAGCACACGGGACTAAAGGACAAGGGGAATGAATTCTTCCCCCTCCACCCAAGACACACTTAGCCAGCCTGACGGTCATCAGGTAGCTTTCCACTATGTGTCCTTCAGTGTTTTAGACTGGTCAAAGCATCTGCTTCAGCTACCTAAATCCAACCCCAATTACCTCACCTAAGCCAATGATAACCTCTTCACAGGGCTCTTAACACAAGCATTCCTGACTGTGTGTGTTTTCAGTTTATATACCCAGGCAGATTACAGCCTCAGATATACTGCTATAAATCAGGCTCCAGGAGTGTTATTGGAATGGCTCCTGTCATATTTTGGCAGCAGTGAGCGCAGACTTCCCACTTGGATCCAAGGCTGGAAAAGCGGCCTTTTCTAAGCAAAGAACATTTCATTTCCATTCCTCCTTGGCAAGACCCAAAACCAGAAAATAGCACCTATTCATTTCTTTTGGCACCTTCTTTTGGTCTGCACAGCCCATCTACAGCATGCCCATTCCACCTGTGCACTTCAGGAATGGGAAGAGCTTCCATCTCCACTTACAGTGACCCCATCATGAGACACACAGTCTCCAGTTCCTTTTTGGGAGAGCCCTTCCCCCAATCCCTTATTTATGCCTAAAGCCTCCAGTATATTAACATGACAACCATGCAGAGAGATCAGTGAGTTCCTGACACATCCCTAGCGGAGGAACAGGCACAGATGTCCATGTCACAGGGGGAAGCCAGCAGTGCTGAGGACCTGCCTTACTGCTACATGGAAAGAAACCACCTGCAGGGGTGCACCCCATGCACTGCTTCTACAAAGGCCTTGTTACCTTGTCTGTGAATCATTCCCCCGTGGAAGATCCTGGCCACCATGCAGCTCTGCTTGTCGTTTTGCTTCAGGGTGATTCCCTGGAAGACAGGAAAATCCATGACCGCTCGCTGCAGGGGAGAGCTCCCCAGCCCTCAGCAGAGTCCTCTCCAGGCCCATGTCCACGGTGGGCTGTTCAGTGGCCGGGGGAAGGCCCTGCTTGGCCAGCTCAGGCTGCTGCAGCTCCTCTTGGCACAAGCATCACCATCCTCTGACAGGGCTCACTCCGCGTCCCCAGGCGGGAGGCAGCGTCCAGCACCTTTCTCTCGTGGCCGAGGTCTCCGGCGATCTGCTTCCCCCAAGGCCAGCCCACTGGCACAGCTCAACCTGCCCCTCCACCCCCCCTGGGGGCCATCAAGCTTTGGGATCTTGCCAGTTCTCACCATGGGCTCCTCCGTGACCTTCTCGAACTGGACAAGGCGTATCTTGCGCACCTCGCGGCTGCTGCCATGGGAGGGGCTGCCCAGAGCTGAGCCGTTGGTGTAAATGTCCTCGGTCATGGCGTTTGGGGTCTGAGTCATGGCCTGTCGGGGCAAAACAGAGACCACGGTTTAGGGGCTCCTCCTGAGTGCAGCCTGGGAGTGCTGCATCCCTGCTGTGGGGCTGAGCCACTCGGCTGTGTTTGGGGCACGTGGCGGGGAGAGATGAACGGGCTGGAGGAGAGGACAGGAAGAGCAAGAAAAGAAAAACAGCAGAAGAGCTTCACCCTTGAAGATGCAGTTTTCCAGCTTGGGAAAGGCAGGAGGTAAGAAAACTTTGGAAAAGCTACAGGTAGCAGAAGCCAGAAGAGTCCGGAGCTGATCATCTTCTGAAGCAAAGAGTCACGAACATTCCTTGTGTCGCAGCAGTACTTGGCCCACAAGTAGCTTGTTGCAGAGCATAAAGCCCAGGACAGCTTCCCCAAGTGAACAGAGCAGTTTGGAACTCACCCCTGAGAACTGGGACCAGGCTTTGCTCCCGTTCAGTTCACGAGTTCAACCTTTCCTCACCTACATCAACGGACAACCAACATGGTACAGAGCCATCTACACACCCAGGCACTGAAGGCAGACAGAAACACCCCACTCCCCTTCCCAACTCCCAGCTACAGGACCAGGATGGAGGCACAGTCACTGTCACCGCCTCCATGAAAGGGCACTGGTGGGGCTGGGCCAGGGTGGGAAGAGCTCAGGGAGCTGTGTGCCCTTGATGAAGCAATAGGAAAGACGTGTAATTTATTTTTAAGCCAACTCCTCCTAACAGTGCCAACCAATCTCCCCCTCAGAAGAAAAAGGCAACCACATGAGCTCCTGCTGCCAGTGGCTTAAACATGGAGAAGGCGGCTAAATCCCAGGCCAGAGCAGTACCCAGGCCAAGGACTCATGGGGTGAAAGGATGAGCAACTTGCAGCCCACCAGCCAAGCTTGCCAGCCCTAGCAGGGCACGCTGCTACCACACCATTTGAAGGGCAGAAGAACAGATCCAGCGGTGTGAGTGCCTAGAGCTGTCCCTCAGCTCTCTGCCACCTCTGTTAAGGCAGCATGTGCAAGGAGGAACAAGAGGATGAGGACCTTCTCCAACCCTACCCAAGGCCAAAGTGCCCATGAGGTGGTTGGAGTCAGCACAGATCACACTTATCTTGGTCATGCCTTGGGAAAGTCTTAGACCATGCAATTCCTGGCTTCAAACCTCTAGGCTCAGCAGAGCCCGATGACCCTGGACATAGCACAGTCTGCTCCCAGGACTGGGAGTTCCCATCCCCACCATCCCAGTCAGCTGAGCCTCCTGGCCCCGACCTTTGCTTTTTGCTGAGAGCTGGAGAAAATACCCAGCCCTCGATGCTGACGCAGCACCAGTGTCACCCTGGTGACTCCCTGAGAACAAGACTTGACACCAGAGACTCGCTGCCGTGCCTGGGGATGGTTACCAGTCACCTGATGGCAGCTCTGAACTCAAAAGGTCCTCCAGCAGCTCTGTCTCTGCCCCAGAACCTCACTGGGATGGTGTGGGCTTCTGCTGACAGCATGGGGCAGCCAGTGGATGGGGATGGGAAAATGGATGATGAGGACAATGAGGACCCACAGATTCCAGCCCTGATGTTGGGCACCCAGCAAACAGAAACAGGAGGCCTGTGTGGCTCTCATGCTCCGTGCACACGAGCAGGCTGGCTGGATCTCCAACCCTGCACTCTCCTGGCAGCTGCCACGCTCTTGGCTGGCTTGGCCCAGCATGGTCTGTGGCCTCAAGTGCCTCTTGAGTGACGCTGGTGGCGGGCCAGACTCTGCTACTTGTGCACTGCTCCACATGAAACATCTGTGGGTGCTGCTCAGAGCCGGCTCCGTGGCCACAGCCCTGGGCTCAGTCACTGCTGGGCCACCCTTGGGGCAAAGAGGCTTGGGGGCTGGGCTGTGCAATTGGGTGCACTTGCAGCTGGCACCCTGCACAAATCCTGCTCCAGGTGGCAGTGCACAGAGGAGCCACCAACTCTGTGGGTCAAAAAGGTGCCCCCCAGCTCCCTGTCCTGCGTTTTCTTTAAGACCCCGTATTTCTGCCCTGTATCCCAAGCTGGAGGGAAGTGCTCCAGCTCCTTGGGCAGCCTTTACCAACAGGGAATGAGGTGAGGACCCCAGGGCTTGGCATCCTGTCCCCCAGTGGGGTCAGCACTGTCTGCCAGGGCTGCTGCTGCTGCCGCCCTGGTTCCACCAGGCTGCACGCCATGGGCAAATCAAACATTAACTGGGCAGCTTGTTTGCAGGAGGCTGAAGCAGCACTTGGGGAAAGCAGCACTGTAGTGCAAAGGGCACATTCAGAGGTTTGGTTCCTGGGCTCCCCTCGCTGCTCGGACCAAGAGACCTCAGTACCAGGTAGCCTTGGAATAACAGGGCTGCCTGGAGAGTACGTGGAGAAAAGTAATGCTGATTTTGCCAAGCAGGACCCCAAAGCAGAGCATCTGGGATGCAAGAAGGATCCCTGGAGCCAGGTTTCTCTGGGATTGCCCTCCTGGCTGGCAGGGAGACACGCTCTGCTGTCCACAGCGAGCAACAAAATCCCAGGTCCCTCCATCCATCATCACCCCTCACATTATAGTCACCATGGGTGCGTGCAGGGAGGTTGGGGCACTGCTTGGTGCAAAGATGTCCTGACCCAGCAGTCTCTCCTCCCACCCTCCAGTGCTCCAGCCTTGCCTCCCCACCACCCAGCAGATGTGTGCATCTCAGTCTCAGTACAGCTTAAAAAAACCACAGCAATGGGTAAAAAAAGCAAAGCAGCAAAAAAAATTGAGCTCGGGAGTTGCTTTAGGGCTGCTCCAGCAGGCTGGGGAACAACAGCCACGTGGATATTTAGAAGTAATTGATTCTGCCAGGAGCTACTGACTTCTCAGGTCTGCCAGTACAATCACAGGAACAACCTCATCTAAAACCCCCTCTGGCAGTATGATTGAGGTTAAAAAAGAAATCAAACTAACAAACATTTAAACCAAACAGGATTAAATTGCTGACACTGGAAAAAAGTCTGGCAACACCAACAGGTCTCTGTAGGAAGGGGAATAGAGAAATAAGAGGGATACAAAACAGTCATGGCAGCCAGAAGGTGCTGCCAGTTCTGTGTGCCCTCACCCTGACTCCAAACCACAGAGTGCCGCAATGGAGATCGGCCAGATTTTCAAGGGAGCACAGTAAATTTTGCTGAGGCACCATCTTCTCACCAGAAAGGCTGAGACAGCCTTCCAGATGTGTTTGTGAAACCGGTCACCTCCAAGAGACAGCCAGTGAAACCACAACACTGACAGAAGGAGGAGCTGCCCAGCCACTCCATCCCACCTTCCTGAACAAGTCCTGCAAAACAGCTTTTCCCCTGTAGCTGTTACAGACAGCAACCTGACAAAATACATTTGAGACAAAGAAGTTGGAACCAGCCCTCCCCACTTCGCTGCTCATAGCCAGAAGTTTAGCTCGGCTTCCAAGCAAGTTTTACCTGTGGTTGATTCAGGATTTGGTCCCTGGGGACCGTGGCCTCAGTCTGCCTTGGAGCTGGTGCTGATTGGAACTGCTGCCCAGAGGGAAGTGCAGTGTTCCCTCTGCACCCTCAGGCTCAGCTCTCTCTACAAGTACCCTTCTTTTCTCCATCAGGTTCCCAAAGGTCACATTTGATGCCCATTTTACAGCTGGGGAACTGAGTCACAGATGATAAGGTGAAAAGCCCAAGGTCACCCTGCCAAGCAGGGACATAGGTGGGAATAAAGTCCACACCTTTTTGGTAAGTGTGTATTTGCCAATCAGGAGATAAGGAAAACGTATACAGGCAGGTGAGGCTCAAGAGAAGAGGCTTTGCCTTGTCTCCTAGCAATACCATGGCTTCCACTCGCCATGTTTTTCATGCCCTGCCACCACGTGAGCAACACAGGCCGGCACTTCCCAGCACGTGGCTCTACCAGAGAAAATGGAGAAGAGAAACCTCCTGGTCACCCTGTTTGACTCCAGACAAGGAGCAGCCAGACAGACCCAGCACCCTTCCCAAGAGCTGCTGCTGGGCAATATCTTGGTGTCTCACAGTGGGCCAGCACCGTCTCTGCACGCACACAACACGGAGAGGAACGTGGGAGCGACTGGCAAGCTCAGAACATGGCACTCTGTTAGGAGCCAGCCCTGTGGAGCAACTTTTAAAAGGCCTCAGGCAAATCTCAGTTCACCATCTCTCTCTTTATCCCTTTTGAAATAAATACACCACATCACCAGTAAACTGTAGGGTGGCTCCTACATTTTTCATGCCCTGCTGCCACTGGCAATTTATCCTTGCTTTGCCTGCAGTCAGGCAGGCCCTCTGCTTGGATCTTGCAGGCAGAGAGATGGGAGAGCTCCTCTCAGCAGCTGCCTGGTCCAGACACTTTGTTTTAAATTCTTTTTTCTATTTTTTTTTTTCCAAAGCACCCTGCCAAGGTTGAAGCATAAAAAGCAGACAAGCCACTGGTGTGAGACAGATCTGACAAGCCTCTTTTGCATGCCTTAGTGTCCAACAAGATGGGCCAAGGACAGCACTTGGGGGAAATCTCCTCCCTGCTCTCAGAGGCTCCCCACAGTTGCAAGGAAACCTCAGCCTAGGCACATTATGCCGTGGCTTCAAGAGGATGTCTGCTCAAAGCTGGGAGAAAGCACCAGCTGTTGAGCACCGGGAACTGTTGACCTTCTCTTGGCTGCACCCAAGCTACCCCAAATGACCACCAGCTGAGGAAGGAGCCCTCCCAGCAGAATCAAGACGGCTGGTGCAGCCTGCTCTCCTTCTGTTGGAGATGGGATGCATGCCACCACCGGCTCACTCCCTGCCCCGGGGTAGGTGTGAGAAAAGCTGGTTGTATCCTTCTTCTCTGGGGGCAGAGACCCACCACCTTCCTCCAGCCCGTGCTGTGGACCTGGAGGTTTGCTGAGCAGCTGAATCAGCTCATGTGACAGGCAGTTCCAGTTCAGACCAGCTACAACTTTGCAGCAAAACAAGCACAATCCCTTCCGTGGCAGGATGCTGGAGCCTTCCTCCCCTGTGCCCAGCTCCTTCTCCCCTGCCTGGTTATGCTGCGCCGGCCACGCCGGCTGACCGTTCCCCGTGTCACCCCCGCGTCCCCCAGCGAGCAATCCCGCTCCTGGGGTGCTGGGGACCAGCAACGCCACACGCAGGGCACGCACCGGGATACCCACGGCGGGGTCTCTCTGCCTTTGGGTCCCCGCGTGTGCGGGAGGGACGGGGAGGAGCGGGACCCCCGCGGGATCCCCGCCGGGCCCGAGCGGGGCGCGGGGTGCTGGGCTAAGGGCCCGCAGGGAAGGAGGGCAGCGCCGGCGGTCCCTGCGCGGGGACGGGTGCGGGAT
>JAWMRA010000146.1:16361245-16390700 GCA_035584735.1 Pseudotriccus pelzelni | reverse complement strand
GGCGCTGCGCCCCGACTTGAGGGTCATCGAGGCGGCCGCAGCCCCCGGCGGAGCGGAGCGGAACGGAGCGGAGCGGCCCGACCCGGCCCGGCCGCGGCTCCAGCAGCACCGCCCGCAGCTCCGCCCGTGTGCGGCGTGGGCCGGCGGGCGGGCGGGGCCGGGGCCGGGGGCGGGCCGGGCTGGGCGGGGAGCGGGGGGCTCGGTGCCGGCACGGGCACCGGGAGGGTCGCGGCACGGCGTGCCCGCTGTCCCCGCTGCCGCCCGGACCCGCCTCGCTGCCCCCACCCCACCCCCCCGGGGGCTCTTCCCCCGTGGAAATGTCCCCCCCTGTCGCGTCCGTGCCGTGCCAGCCCCCGGCCCGTGTCAGCCCCTGACCGTGCCCAAGCACTCGCAGGGCTCTCAGCCTGCCCCGGGGGCGCTGACAAGTCTGGATGCCGGTGGGATCGTGCTGGGGAGGGGGTAGCGGAGCCCCTCACCCCAAAGCCAGGGCGGCAGGCTGGGGAAAGGCTTTGTTCCCCGCACGGCCAGGGCAGAGGCACGGCAAAGACATCGGCAGCGCTTCTCCGAAGGAGCACTGGTGCATACCCGGCTCTCGCAAACCGACGGTCATCCCTGGGCTCTGCCAGTGTGCAGAGCCCCAGGGTACCTCCTGGAGACCTGGGGATTTCTCTGCACTGCAGACAGGACAGCCCTATTTTCCTTGCACTTTTCTGGGTCTTCCACCTACTTGTGCACCTGAAACTTGCATGGGTCAGATGGCAAATCCCTGTACTTGCATCGTCCAATGGCAAATCCCTGCATTTGTGAGCTGTGCATAGTGGGAAGGGCTGCTGTCAAACTTTTTGTCCTCTCACTAATAAGTCTTACTGATGCCAGAGTCCGGGTGAGGTCAGAGATTTATTTGGGTATGGGAAGTTAATTCTGCTGGAATATTCTTTAAATTAATCATTGAAAGGATTATTCACGCCATCCCTGGAATCCTGGAAGTTTAGGGGCTGTTGTGTCAGCTGACGATGGTGGCAGCCTTCCTTGCTTCCTCATGCTCCAGCTCAAACCAGCTCTGTGGCCTCCTTTTGCTTAACTAGGTAAAGGTTCAGCATATCTGGGTGGAAATCCACAGCTTGTGGTCTAAGGCTTCATCAAATTTAGCTCCTGATGCTAAGCAAGTTCTGCATCAGTAGTGTACCAAATCACACAACAGGCTTGCAGTGGTGGTAGGAGATCAGGGGAGTCAGGAGCAGAAGAAAGACAGCTAAGAGGGCCATGTTTTGCAGCTGTGCATGGTGGAACCTGTGGCCCAGACGTTGTCTGCAAGGTTCCCTGGAAAGCCTGTAAAGTCAGATTAGGAAGAGAAAATAATGGACTAGGTCAGGGGACTAGAAAAGTCACAGGTTGCCTGACTGCATTCAGGTCCCATAGACGTGCCCACTAGGCTGGAAGATGCTGCTGGGAGCTTCATCTCTCCTACTCCTGCCCAGCTGACCAAGGAGTGTCTGTAGAGCACTTTGTAGCATCCTTACCCAGCACGGAGGAAGCCTGGGGGGAGGAGGAGGGGGGAAATATGGACATGCAGTGGGATAGGTGGGACATGGCTTTGAAACGTGCTGCCCTGAGCACATCCTGGGGGCAGGACACCTTGGCACCAGGCTTCTCTTGCACTCACGGGCTAGAAACAGGCTGGTAGCAACGTGGAGTAGGAGGCAACAGATAGAGACAGCAGAGAGAAGCCCTGCAGTTAATCA
This sequence comes from Pseudotriccus pelzelni, assembly GCA_035584735.1. Lineage (NCBI taxonomy): Eukaryota > Metazoa > Chordata > Aves > Passeriformes > Tyrannidae > Pseudotriccus > Pseudotriccus pelzelni. Next base: position 16,388,958 of record JAWMRA010000146.1, on the reverse strand, counting down.
TGGAATACACAGTAGGAGGGAGAAATGTGACAAGAGGCATCTGACAGACAGAAAAAGGAAGTCTAAGTCTTCGTTCTCTCTTGGTTACAGATGGGCAATACATATGTACACATATATGAATACATACACACATATGTGACATATGTGCTTGCCCAAATCTGCTTTGCTCCCTATCAGCCATAGTCCTGGCTCAGGTGCTCCCTGCAGAATGCTGCTGCCTGTTTCTCTTATGTGCTGGCAACTTCCTCTGAGAATAGTGCCCACCTGCAGAGCTGCAATACCTGCACACATCCTCCACGTCTGGCTCAGGTAGGGGCTGCACACCAAGAGCTCTCCATCCAGCATGAGAGGAGGCAGATGCAGAAATTTCCACGGCTCATGTGGCTGGAGCTCATCATTGAAGCACCTCACACACTTTGGATGCCAAAATAGTCTCTGCTTGGGCTATAATAGAAAGAGGTGGCCAGGATGCGCTTTGTCTTCCTGGAGTCACCAGAAAGCTGTGTCATCACCAGATCACCCAGCCCAGGCAGACGTAGCAGCTGAGCCCTGAAAGAGAATAAATCCCAGGGGTCTGGGAGGATTTGACCAGGCAGCCCTCAGTGCCGCAGGACTCTCTGTGGCGTGCTGATTAAGCAGGGCATCTCCTGGCCCAGTGGCAGAGGGCTTTGTGCTGGTCCAGTCCTTCCCCTGCACAGAAACATCTGTGGCTGGGGGAGGATGTGATGCAGCTCAGATTTGCATCGTGCTGTGAGGAAACAGCGTCTGGTCTCCCTTCCCCAAGAGATAAATGTCAAGACATCCTTACAGTAATAGATGCCAGAATTTGGCAGGCTCTGACATATCTGCCTGCCTGCCCACGGTCCCCTCCCAGGGCTGTTGCTCAGCACAGCCCCTTCGCTGCTTCCTGGCTGGCTGGAGGACATTTGGAACTGCCCAGGGCTGGTTGGTGAAGGCTGCTCTGTCACCTGCAGAGATTTCAGCCGTGTTTCCTCTGAGAATTGTGCAGAGGGGGGCTCTGGTGCGCACAGCTTTTCCTCTGATCTAAACTTGTGTCACTGGACAAATGTGCCACAACAGGGCAGCCTGTTTCTGGTGGCAGGATGAGCCTGAGCATCCACTGGTATAAAGCCTGAGGGGTATTTATGCTTCAGCTGGTCAGGCCCAGCCAGGCGATGGGCAGACTTGGAAGATGGGAGACTGGGCCAGATCCTCAGCAAGTGTGTGTGGGTCTCTGTCTACAGTCCAGCTGCTGTTTGGGTCTGAGATTATGTCTCTGCTCTGTTCTCTCTGCCATCAAGGTCTTCCATGTGCCTGGGGTGGTGGCCCAATGACTGCAGCCAGCTGTCCTTGGCCACTTCACCCAGGAGAGATGGAGATGCCTTGGAGCTGAAGAAGGTGGTCCTGAGAAGGGCCTGAGGAGGCAGGTTTTGTCCTCCCAGGCTGAAGGCTGCTCTGCCTCAGGCAGGGGTGTTCCCCTTTGAGAAGCTTATGGCTCCAATCCCTCCCTTCAGGCCAGCACTTGCCAGGCAGCCTCTTCTCACCTCTGTGCCTGGTTATTGTCAGAATGCAATTAAGCCGAAGGGTGATTGCATCTCCTGCTTGGGTTGTAATGTAATCACGGCCAGGGCCACAGCAAAGGCTCCATGTACAGCAATGTGGAACCTGGAAGATACATGAGGCTTTTTCAGGTTGCTTAATTTGAGACATGAGCTTCTGGTCTCCAGTGGGTGTGGGTTCCCAGACAGATCACACCACTGGGGTGGTCTGCAGTCCTTCTTCCAGGCACGGGCCATAGATGGGAGCATCTGTGTGCCATACAGCCAGGCCGGTGCAGCTGATGGCAGGCAGGAGCCGTGTGGGCCAGAGCAGCCATTCCTCACACAGCCACTCTGCTTCATGGCACAGCCCTGGTGCCCCCACCACGACCCTTCCCTGTGCTGCTGGCAGAGCTCTTCTGGGAGCGCTGCAGGCCACATCTCATCCAGGTGTGACCTGATTCTGATGGGGTGCCCTGGAAATTCCCAAGGCAGTACTGGCTGCTGCTGAGTGGTGCACCTATCCTGCCCATCCCAACGTGATGGCAGCCAGCACCCAGCTGACCCCTGCCATTCCCCAGAGCCCACTCATAACCCTGTTTCCCATCCACACCAGCTGCCAGAGGTTTTGCAGGACCTCCCAGCTCCCCGTCTCAGAGGGAGGACTCACAGCACTGGGGGTGGGTTGGTGCGGGCTCTGACGAGCCAGCAGTGATGGCAACACTGCCACTGCTGTGGAGGAGAAATGTGCTGCCCAACAGGCACCACCCCACGCCTTCTCCACAGCCCACCAGGTGCTTTGTGCCTCTGTGGGATGGCCATTTTTCTTGGAAGGTCCTCACCCCACAAGAGACATGAGGCAGGAGCCAGTGTACCCCCTTCCCACTGTCATTCCTGGGAGGGGAAACCTCTGCCACTGTGTGAGGCAGGTGCCAGGGAGAGGGAAAGCCACCAGCGGTGGGAAGATGGCTCTGGCCTGTGGCACACCGTGCTGGGGATTATGTCAAGGTGGCAGCTCATCCTCCAGTCAGTGTCCCACCTGGGCGATGGTGGACAGCCACAGCAGCAAGGGGCATTATGGAAAGGACACAAAGCGAAGTGGAGGGCCAAAGCCCAGTGCTGAGTCAGGCTGAGCAAGCTCTGCCTCCCTCAAGCCACTGATCCCCACCGATTGTGAAATGGATGCTGGCGCCTGGAGGAGAGCTTCCTCCCCCACCCTCCCCCAGTCCTTATCTCTGCTGCTTCCTCCTCCTCCAGGACTGTGCCCGGGGCAGCGGGAACTTGTGCAAAACGAAACTGAGAAGCTCTGGGGCTAATTAATTACTAGCTGCTGGTAGTGTTGACTGAGCCCCCAGAGACTCCAAGGCTGGAGCAGAGGAGTGAGTGCAGGGAGATACTGGAAAATTACTGTTTAATTCTTTAGCATTACATCTGAGTATATGGCATCTGGCGGACGGGAGACAGGAAAAGGCAGATAACGAGCCAGCCACTGTGAAGCTCTGCAGCGCTTCTCTTCCTCAGCAGCAGGGGCAGCCAGGACCCAGGAGGGCTGGCTCCAGCCCCGGTGAGTTCAGTGTCTGTTGGGATGTGGGTCCCTGAGCTGGAACTGCCCACGCCTGGCCCCGCAGCCGTCAGTACTCCTGCTGAGTGTCACAGCCGAGGAACTCTATCCGCAGGGCAATGTGGTTGTGCCACTGCCGGGGGTGTATCCTCACGTAGCGGGCAAAGAGGGGCGGCTCCAGGGTGTTCGTGACTGTGCTTATATAGTCTTGGTTTGCCTTGAAAACCTGGAGAGGAGAGAGAAACCAGGGATGCGCTTTCCTCTGCTGGAATAGCGAGGACATGATCAAACACTCCTTGGAATGCTTTAAGGGAGGAAAAAGCACAGCCTGGCTCAGTGCTCTTGAAAAAAGATCATGTTTGCTGCCGAGGTCTGTGCTTGCTGCCCCAGAAACGGCAATGGAGCAGATTTGCCTACCTTCTCCTTGCCGTCTTGCAGGACTGGGCTCCAGTGCTTGCCATTCTGGCTGATGGAGACAGCAAACTCCTTCACAAACATGTGGGTGAAGACAGCTTTGGCACCTTGGGTTACGATTGCAGTCACCTTCTTGGTTACTTGAAAGTCCACCTGCAGCCACTCTTTGGGGCTGTTGCTCTGGGGAAGGACAGACTGCCTTCAATCCTTCAGCAGCAACGAGAGAGACACACTCATTGCAGCTGAAGCTGAGCTGGCCCTGTATATATAGCCCTGAGCTTCACCTGCCCTACCGAGCACCTGGTTGGAGCTGCTGGGTGCTAAATCAGTGTGGCAACTCTCCTGCTTGTGAGTGGGCAGCTTGCACGGTGCACGTGGCTCTGCACGCTTCCCGCACAGCCCTGACTAGGAGAGGCTGCAAGCACCCATCCTGCCTGCTGGGATCCCAGCTGCCTGCCTGGGTGTCTCCTTGCACGGGCTACCTTTGGCCTCCACGCGTTGATCCTCCCCTGCCGGTTCAGGCGGGCCAGGAAGGGTGACCAGCTGGAGAAGGCGTTGGAGCTGTAGGAGGATGCGGAGATGTGCTGGTCAGGGATCCCTCCGCTCTCCATTCCTAGGGGCATGGAGCAGCCTGGAAGACAGTAGCAATGCTGGTCAGAGGTATAACAGACCCAACATAGAGATGCCTTCTGCCTCCTCACTGCTCCAGCCGCCCTCCATGCACCTTCCCTGGTTTCAGGTTCTCCTGTGCCTTGCTGCAGTGTCAAGGTCCCTGGACTGCTCAGGGCCCCTGTGTGCAGCATGGCTCTGGCCACCAGTCCCACCTTCTTTTTTCCCTGGAGATTTAATCTAGGAGGAATGTGAAGAGTTTGTTGCATAAGGAGACACTAGGAGAACCTGTTTCCAGGGAAAGAACAAGAATATCTGGAAGGGAGACACTCTACACAGGTGTGATCAGGTGTGCCTGTGTCCAGGTGTTTCAGAGCAGGTTGGCAGGTTTTGGGGTATGGTGCGACAGCACAGCCACTGCTGCTTTTAGCTGCTGCAAAGTCCTGCTGTTTGCAAAGCCAAAGAGAGGATCCCAGAGCACCGCTGTTGACCAGAGCAATCTCTCCTTGAAGCGGCAAAACCAGAGGAAAAGCCAATAACATCTGTCCCTGCTTGTTCCCTGTTCCCCCAGACCGAGGCAGCAGCTCCCCAGCTATCAGCTTAGCTGCTGCTGGAAGTTTCTGGTGCTGCAGGAAAAAGCGATGGTGAGAGCTGGCCCCAGGCTCTCCCTGTGAAATTGCCATCTCTAAGACCACAATGAGATTTTCCAGCTTTGTTCCCCCAACATCTCAACGGCGTCTCCAATCTCCTCCTCCCCGCTCCACAACTGCCTGGGAGCCTTGAAGCACATGGAGCTGGCGCCCAGCGCCCCATGAGATCAGCCCCCAGCCTTGGTGCTGGGTGTGTGGAGGAGAGACGTACTGTTGAGGTCGCAGCCGATGAGCTCCATGCGCAGTGTGGCGCGGATGTTGGAGTGAGTGGGGTTAACGCGGATGTACCGGGCCACAATCGGAGGGTTGAAGCGGTTGTCCTTCACTCCTGTTGCATCCACATTTGCGAGGAACATCTGCAGGGAAAGGGATGAGAAGGATTGTTGTGCCAGTGGGAAGAGAGCTAGGCAGGACAAGGGTTTCTGGGGAGAAGAAAAATCCTGTCTGGCACTCCTGCGCCTTATCACCATCTTTACGGCTCAGGGAAATGACCTGAGCTGTGATTCAGGCCAGAGAAGTGTGAGTGGGCCGAATCAGGGTGAACCACTGAGAAAGAAGAGGAGGAGGAGAAACTTAGGGTCTGTACAAAGGAGCTTGGTTTTATATTTTCACCCAACAAAGGGGAGAAAAAAGAAGGAAAAAAGCCAGTCCTGGAATGTTTGAACCCGGGAAAAAATTTTAGCCACAGCTGATGTACACAACGAAAGCTTTTCTGGCTCTTCTTGTTCTCCCAGTGGAATGATCAGCTTATGCATATTTAGATTGTGGTTTTTTTCTAATGTCTACAGATTCTCCAAATCATCTACACCATGTTTTTAGAAAGTCAAATTTGCCTTTAAGGTAAAAAAGGGTATTCAGGCAGAATCTCATGCCTAGCTCTAAGTAACATGCAAGATAACATTAAGCAGTAGATCTGACAGTTACCTGGGATCATGGAAAGAGGTATCTCGGACAATTTAAAATGAGACAGCAAGTCCCTTGCAGGTCTCTGATATGCAATCCATTCACCAGGCACTGACTGTTCTCTGCTCCTGCCCTAACCTCAGGGGCCCAGGAGAGCTCTGCCCTGTGTACAGAGCTCCCTAGTCCTCCTCACCCCGAGACCCCATTCTGGGAGGACACCCTCCTCAAGACCCGCTCACTTACCATCTGTGTGCTGGTGGTATTTCCCTTGTATGTCTTCCACCTCTGCCCATCAAGGCTGTATAAGACAACAAACTGGGAGACGTAGAAGCTGGAGAACTTTTGTCGGGCCCCTTGGGTTTTTATGCCGTGAATAATCATGACACGCAAAAGGTCCACCTGGGAATGAAAAGTCAGGGATTCACTTCTGATGGCAAACCCAAGCCATGTTCAGGACATGCACCATAAACCTGTGATGTTGCTTCCTCCTGACATAACCGAGCACTGGTTATGAAACCAATTAGAAGAGTCATTCATAGGGGCACAAGTCAGACAACAGGTGGGAGAGGTCAGGGGAGAGATGTTGGGAGAGGTGAGCTGTTCTCACTTGGTCCGTGGGGGGATTTTGCACAACCCAGTGCTGCAGCTGGGCCACTGAGTGATCCTGTTGCTGCACTGAGGACAGATATAGGGTCAGGCCAGAAGCATCCATGACCAGACTAACTGCCATTAGGGTCTCAGGGGGGGAAACAGTAGGACGTAGCTGGGGAAACACTGGCCACCCATACGAGTCTTGCACAGTGCATCAGCCATGAGCATGCCCTTGTGATGCCCCCAGTGGTGCCTCCAGGCACGGGGCCCCTCTCACCTGGATCGAGGCGTTGCTGCGGTCGGTGCTCCAGGCGTTGATGGAGCCGGTGTTACCCAGCCTGGCCAGGTAAGGAGCCCACTGCCCTGCAAGGAGAGAGCACAGACACGAGGGCACTTGGAGGTGACGAGTCCACCCGCAGGACTGGGTCTGAGGATCACCTCAGGGTTTAGTAGCCATATACAGGGTGGCAGAGCACTGACACAATGGGCCAGACATGGGGGAAGGCACCATGTCCCATGTCCCGAGCTGACATAGGCACGGATGGAGGAAGGACTCTACCAGAGACCCAGTGTAGCAGAACTTTGGGCAGGCAAGCACACGAGCTGTGCTGGCTGAAGCTGCCCTGACTTCACCTGCCTCCCTCGCAGGTACTCACCATACTGCCCCGACGCTGTGATCTGAGAGTCTGCAATGCGGCCTGAAGCCAGACCGAGGGCGTCCCGGCAGTCTGCAGTGAACAGGGGAGGGCGAAAAACAGGGAAAGTTGATTAGATAACAAGGCTTTTGAAGGAAAATCCTGGCTGGGTAGCAGCCTCCAGGCTCAGGGAGGTTTTCAAGCCTCCAGGAGCTCGCAGGCTTGTTTGTTTCACAACATTTCAGATGCCTCCACGTGCATCCCTGAATTTTAGGGGTGCTGAAAGTTCTTGCTCCTGACCCCCATGTCAGCAGCAGAGAGTTCCCAGCATCAGTCACAGCAGCCTCTTGCCAAACTCCCACCCCTGAGTCCATGACCTCTCATTCCCATGTCCTAATGTCCCAGCAGTGCAGACAAGTGTCTCTTCTTTATATCCAAGTCTTGCTCCTGGGCCTTTTTGTTGCTAGGCAGTGTCTTTTAAAAACAAATATCACATTGCTAAAGGAAAGTCTACCTGACACCCCTCTCTCTGTGTGTCTCTCTTCTGGTCTGCTGAGCACAGGGATGTTTGTCTTTTACAATAATCATTATTATTAGTGACTTGTCACATCCTGGCATCTCCGCTTTGTGTCAAATGCTCCTGGGGAAAACGCGAATTTGAAATCTTAAGCAGATTTTTAACTTATGGCAACATTTTCAGGCTGACATTTAATGGCCTTTTAGAAACAGGAGAGAGACTGTCAGTGTGTGATAAAATACTACTCTCACACACCACTTCTCCCAGTGCTTACTTACAGTGAGTTAGAAACATGTTGTTCTGGGGTGGAATCAGAGGTTTGCTGTGGATTTTGCCATTGTTCATTGGGCTGCTCGCTGCCTCCTGTCATCACTCTGTGCCTCAGTTTACCTCCTGACACGTGGTTTAGGCATCTGGGCACTGTACCTGACTGACAGTGTGGGCATGCTCTAGCTTGGATAAGTGCATTTTACAGTGATCCTCAGTTTTGGAAAACCAGAGCTTTGGGAGTAAATATCTGCAGGCTGGTCTGCCAGCCTTCACCTCTGCTGTGTCCCTGACTCCGTGCTCTCTGTTGGGCTGTGCAGGGTGGCAAGGACTGAGGTCGTGACTTTCTTTCAGAGTGAAAAGCCGGAAGATCCCGCTTGGGTCTCCCCAGGAGAAAGGCTGAGAGGTCTGCGGGAGGGAGCTCAAACATGCTGGCTGTGGCAGCAGGTAGTCAGGGCTCAAGGAGGGGTCACTCACTGGAGTCATACACGAGGAAGAGGGCGCTCATCCCAGCCTGCTGGTGCTCTCCCACTTTGCACTCTACCCGCCAGATCCCAGCATGTGAGGGCCACATCTCCACTGTCCCGAAGACACCTGGGCAGCAATGGAGAACAGAGCAGAGGGGACTTACTGGCTGTAATGGGGTGCCACAGTGCCAAGTGCTGTGCAAACACAGTGCCAGACTCTTCCAGAACCAGTCCCCCTCCCTGGCATCCCCCCCTGCAGGCTTGGCACTTCCTTAGGGCACGGACACGAAGCCCTGGCAGGAGGGGGGTGCACAGTGCCCGCACTGCTTCTCACCAGGATAAAGGTTGTAGACTCCCATGCGATACTCCTGGCTGGTCCTGACGCTGAACAGCTGCCCATGGAAGTGGACAGAGTGGATGTCCTCAGTGCTGCCCATGTTCAGGAGGTGCCACCGGACCCGCTGCTGCTGAGCCATCACCAGCCCGGGCAGTGTGTCGCTCACGTAGCCATTGATGGCTGGCAAAGGCAGTGGTCAGGAGTGGCTCAAGGCTCTGGGGCTTTTCCATCCCAATATACATTATGGGATGGCAAGGGCAAGGGTCCTCACCGTGGAAGGAATGGTTTCTCTTAAAGTCAGGGCTGTCCTGCTGGATAGGGCAGGGAGGGAAGCAGTTCCTCTCCACGTTCTCCGGGAAGTACCAGCTTTTGGTCTCATCGAAGATGGTGAAGAGCAGGGAGAACTCCTGCACAGCCAGCTGCCTCCTGAAAATGAAGCTCAGCACCCCAGGGCGGCAGATGATCAGGGGGCCAATGAGGCCTGAGTGCAGGTCCTTCTCCTGCCAGGGAGATGGGAAATAGGAGCTTGTCTCAGAGACCGGCCTGGCCTGGCTCCCACCCTGAGGCATGAGCAGGGTGGGAAGGACATGCTGGGTTCCCTGGGGCATCCCCACTCTGCCCTGAGCTAGGAAAGGCTGAGAAGCAAGTGTTTGAAGGTGCTTTTAAAGAGATGTGGTGTCTATTTAATTGTCCTATAGTCCCTACTACACTAACATTGGATCAGGGGCCAAATCCAGGCAGATTTGGAAGAAGATTAAGGAGCTGCACAATGCTAGTTCTCAACAAGTTTCATAATCTGGTATAACTGGGGAAAGGGGTGAACATCCAGTGAAGAGAAGAGAGCACAAGCATACATTCATCACTGTATTAGACACCTGAGAATCTACACAGCCATAGGCTGCTTTCAGCACAGCCCTATAGGAAATGTCTCGACCTCACAGCCAGGAGCCAGGAGTGCTGCCCATCTCTCCTTCCTGGGATGCCCCATGGAGCAGGCTCCCACCTACCAGGTCCACATTGGAGAAGTAAGCCCAGGCCTTGCAGTCGAACTCCTGCATGGTGGGTGCCATCTGGGGCAGGACTTTCCAGGAGTACTTCCGAACCTCAGAGGGCTGTACCACCCCACCCTGCTGTGCTGTGCCCTCCGTCTCCTCGTAGGCTGTCAGTGTGGAGTGGAAGGAGAAGGGTCGTGAGGCCAGGTTCTTGAACGTGACCTGCACCGGAGGGAAGGTAAAGCAAAAGCTGTGTGGGACGGGGTAAATCCACTCTGATGAAGATTTTCCTGAGAACTGGGCAACTCCTTCAGGCACACAAGTCCTGAGCCCAGTGAAGAGCCTTCCACCTCTTTCTTAAGTGGGTATTGAAGGACTTCTGGTGGCACAGGAATTCCAAGTTTGCCCTCACATAGAGCACCTAAAGAAGATGTACTGAGCCCTGCTTTCTACAACCCCTTCACCCAAAAGGCTCCCCATGGAGCCCAGGAGCTGCTCAGGCTGTGCTGCTGCAGAGTCTGGGTCTATCTCAGGTCCAGGGCTTTGCACCTGAGCTCTGAGGTTCCTGCTGGCCCTCCAGCCACTGAGGTCCCTCTGAATGGTGGCTCTGCCCTCCAGTCTGGTGCCATCCACATGCCAACAGCTCCAGCCCCCGAAGATTAACCCATGGTCACTACAGAGCCTGCAGGCCCACCTCAGCACCCCCTCTGGCTGAGCACAGACAGCAATGGGGGATTTATGGCTTTGTAGGAAACGGGAACTTTCAATTCACCATGATGACATCTTCAACTTCTGCCCTGATGTACGGCCCAAGGATGCCCAGGTGTTCATCCAGCTCTCCCCGCTGCACTGGCCGCGTGAAAGAATCATCCAGGTACTCTCGGAAAACCACCTTGCGGTACCTCCAGGAATTCTTCCTCCTTCTGCTCTGGGGGTCCCTGTGGGGGAAGGCAGGTAAGGAAGTCAGGCGATTCTGTCCCATAATGAGGGCAGGGCAGGGGTGCTTCAGAGCCATTTGTAAGGAAGATCAAGGTTTCTGGAGTTCCAAAACTCCCCAGGGTGGAGGGGAGGTGCTGGGAGCATCCTCCCCCTGGGCTGCTTGGCTGGGTGGTACCAATACAGACCCGTCATCCTGCCTGCCAGCACATGCCAACTCCTGCATCAAGCCATGCCATGCAGTGCAGGGGGAAAACATGAGGGACAATCACACTCACGCTGCTTTTAGGAAGTGCTGGGGTCTCTGGCTCCCATATTCCCACATCACCTCCACTGCTGCAATGAAGTATTGCCGCACCTCCCCCTGGAAGGAACGCGGGTCGTGCTCGTCTTCCTCGTAGATGTCAAAATCCTCCATGGTCTGCTCCGTGTCACTGTACTCATCATAGTCTGATTTGGCAGCCTTTGACCCTGGGGGGCTGGAATTGCTGCCGTTGTTCAGAGCCTGTTCCTCTCGGTGTCCTGAGCTATGGTTCCTCTCCCCAGCTGTGCTGCTGCTTTCCTCATCCTCCCTGGGCTCTCCTAGGCCCTGGGCCCCTCTCTTCCCTGCTTCTCTGAGGACATCTTCCCCACCGAGCACCTGGCATCCATGAGGACTGTCTTGCACATACTGGGCTGATTTTCCGGTAGTGTCGTTGTGAGGGGGATTACTTGGAGACAGCGAGCAGTTCTCTCTGAAGGCTGGTTTTGTGGGCATTTCTTCTGGGGTTTGCCCAGACATTCTCTCAGGCACGTGGTCCTCCGTGGCATTGGCCTTGAGCTGCTGAGACTGAGGGCTGACCTGACCCAGCTGCTCCACAGAGTTTGTCTCCTCCTCCATCCTGCTTCTCCCCTGAGCCTGCTCGCTCCCAGGAGCCCCCCAGACGGCAGCTCTGCCTGGCTGCAGCTCGGCCAAAGCTGGGCTCTGCAAGCCCCCCGTGTGTGCCGCTGCCCCCAGGGAGACTGGGTCCCAGTTGGAAGCCGGGTCTGCAGCCTCAGCAGCAACCTGCATTTCTGGGCTGATTCCTGCCGCGGTCACCTCGGTCCCCACTGCTCCTCGTGTGGGCAAGGAGCGTCCGCTGGGCTGAACCCCCCTGTTGCTGCTCTGTGCACTCCCATCTGTGTTTGGCCTCCCCTCAGGAGACAACCCATCAACCTGCAGAGCATCCCTACCCAGGGGTAGTCTCCTCTCAACCATGTTGGATTTTTCATCCAGGCTTTGCTCAGGCGAGGTGTTGTTTGGTATCAGGGACCTCTTTTTGAAGCGAGTGCTGCAAAAAGGAGAATGAGGCCCACACACCTTTGGGGCTTTCTTATCCACTGCTGTCTCAGGGGTCTGGCTGGCCAGATCCTGCTCTGCTCTCTTAACATCAGAGAGGGGCTTCCTGCTGCTGGGCTGCCTGGTTTTGGGAACACCCAGGTCATGCACCAAGCCTCTGCTCCCAAGTGACCTAGCTGCTCGAGGTCTCCAGTCAGGGCCACTCATGCTTGTGGCTGGAACTCTGTGCCCCAGAATCTGCTCAGGGCTCTTTAAAAAACCATTTGGGAAGGGCCTTGTGTCATTGACCACGACATTCGATTCAGAAAAGGCAATACTGTCCAAGTCTGACAATTCCTTAGCAGCTGTATTATCCTGAAACACGTCCTCCAAGATTACTTCATCCCTCTCCTCTGTCATTATGTAGCTGGAAGGCTCAAGGTCATTGGTCTGTGCAAAAGTGGTGCCTAGAAGGCTTGTGCTTTTGGCAAGTTCACTGGCTTCTTGTTCCGTGCCACTTTCTGCAGGCAAGGAGTTACTCTCCTCTGGGAAGATTTCTTCTTGTGCAGGTTTGTCTGAGAAGGAAACATTTTTCTCTTCAAAAGATTCATAAAAGCCTTGTGAAATCACTTTGTCAGGTCTTTTTTCTAGCCTAGCATCTAGATCATTTGATGAATAACTGCTTTTTACGGTGTGACTGTGAACTACAGCATGAAAAGTCCTGTTATCCTCTGTCTCATCTGAAGATGCAGAAGAATTCATCAGTGTGGAGGAAGAGTTATGATCAATACTTGAAGCTGCTTCTGTATTGATTGTCTCCTCTGAGTCGTACAGATTAAAGGATATTTTATCAGCCCCTCTTATCAACTTGTCCTCAGCACCCTGTGAAGACATGTCTTGAAGTCTCAGATTGTGCTCCAGGTCATTCGGGTGAAATGAGCTCCTGCTCTCTTGAAGTGGAGATTTGCTTGCAGCAATTGACTCCCAGAGGCTTGTTCCATGAGTAGTTGTCTTTTGAGGCTCTGCTTCCAGGATCTCTGTCATACCACCAGGCTGGACCATCGTCCTTTTTACTGGCTCCTGCACCTCTGAGATTTTTGTCACCTTCGTTCCTGCCAGAGCATCTTCTGGAGCTGGCACGTCTTGGTGCAGCCACTGCTGACCTTCTTCTGAGCTCACAGTGCCATGGACCCTTCCACTGACACTCACCAAGGGTTCTCCAGGTGGGACAGCTCCAAGTCCTTCACCCTGGCTGATGATTTTTGACAATTCTTCATCTTCCAGGAAGGATTCATAGGACACTGGCTCATAGTTTGTCTCTGAAGAAGACATGGAAATATCAGGTGGGTTTGGCATCGTTCCTAAAAATGTTGATGTGCCATTGGAAGAGGGATCAGAAGTCCTGCCACTGCTCAGGAAGGCCCCATGTCTGGGTTCTGTCAAGCACAGTCTTGTCTTCTCTGTCTCATTTCTGGAAGAGGTGATGTTGTTCAGTTGCTCATTCACACACGGCCTGTGCCGCCTCTTTGTTTCAGAGAAGCCCCTGGGTTGGAATTCAAAGGCGTCCTGCTCCTCATCTGCATACACGTAATCCTCCTCTTCAGGGTATTGCTCATACTGGCACTTTGAGACCGTGAACTTGGCATGCATCCCTCGGTCTCTGAAATCGGGGTTCAGGCACCCCAGTGTCCAGACACCTGTCGAGAGAGAGGACAAGAGGACACCATCAGCTCACCACAGTGGGAAATCAGAAGAGGTGGCATCCCCATGCTGCTCCCTTGCTAGTGCAACCTATATTTTCAGGCAGCCTCTGGTTCATGGTAGTGATTTCATGTTTTTGTAGTCCCCAGAGTATCTTACATCTGGACTCACAGTGTTGCTGGCAACCTCAGAGCCAGTCCTGACAAGCACCATCACCATAATACACCTCCAAAGACACACCAGTGCTGTCAAATACACCTCTCTCTCAAACACAGTTGCCACATCTCTCCCACTGAAGGAGAGAGAAGTGAGAGGCTGCCTCTTGCTCACGTCCCTGGTCATGCGTTTGCTCCCTGCAGCGAGCAGGCACCCAGAGTGGGTGAGGTGTGTGATAACTGGGCTCTGACACTGGAGAGGGCTGTCACCTGCTGGCTGAGCTGCTTCTCTGCTTCTGAGCAGGCAAAACCCAGAGCTCGAACGGATGCAACGCTTGGCTGGCTGTTAGAACACTTCCTGGGGTGTCTAGAAACCCTGACAGCTTGGCTCAGGGAGCAGTGCTCATGACCATCATATCGGTGTTTGCAATCACATGGCAAATCCTGTGTTTCCTCTGGGAGTGCAGAAACGGTTGACAGCACTGCTTTTGCAAATGCTCAGGAAAAATGCTGAGGTGGGGGGGGGAATATAACTGAACTCAGAAGCAAATCTTTCCTAGGACTCCTCTGTGGCTCTGATTTCTGTCCTTGCAAAGGTGTGGAGATAAATGCTGTGACCAGCAGCTGAACCCACAGCAAGGACAGCACTGCCACTCCTCTTGACCTCTGAGCTTGGAGCCAAGGTTGCAAATGTCCACCAGGCTCAAGTTACTGCAGCCAGCCTTGGCATCATGTGTGACCTTAACACACCCTGTTAATGAAGTAAAACACAGTAATTTAACGTATTTAATTTAGGCTTTGAAACATTTAATCATTGCCTCTCACTTTGCTGTTCCAGGGTTCCCTTTGCTCTCAGACCTGTCAAAATGCAGTTGGGTGCTGGAGAACTGGCTGGAGGTTCTCACTGACCTCTGCTGTGGTGGTTTATAGCGTAGCCCACGGTTTAGAGAATAGCCCATGATACCAACCTGGCCTTTCCAAACTCATGAAGACTGTTTCTCCAGAAAATGGGAAGAGGGTAAGCACGTCCTCAAAGACCATGTTGCGCTTGAACGTGTTTCCGGAGAAGAAGATGGAGAGGAAATCTGTCTGTGCCCCAACACTCAGGACATACCAGTACACAACTTCATGCAGGCAGAGCTTTGGTTGGAGGTTGTCAAACACGAAGCCGTTAATAGCTGGAAGAAGGCAGGGGTGAAACATTCCATCAGGACCCCATTCCCCCCATGGCTGCTGAGCTGCTGCACTTCCCGTGCTCATTCCCTGGGGCAGGGACGAGCCTGTGCCTGCTGGGGCTTTGCAGGGAGCCCCTGGCCCGGTACTCACTGTGCATCACGTTGGAGGCATAGAACTGCGGGTCCTGGGCATCCACGTGGGCCGGGTCGGAGCAGAACCTCCTGATGTTGTCCTCCAGGTACCAGCTGTGGTTCTCGTCAAAGACGGAAAACAGCACCAACCTCGTGTTGTCTGACATTATCTGGAAAGCGAGAGGGAAGAAATTTTTCCTAGTCTGATCAGAGCACCCCCGGGGCCCAGTGCCGATGTCAGGTCTTGGCCTGGGTGCAAGTTGAGGCAACAAAGGAAGGACCCACCTGATTTCCCCTCTGATCCATGGACTTCTTGAAGCAGATCAGGAGGGGCCCGATGAGGCCCGAGGCCGTGTCTCGGACTGGGTCGATGGAGCTGTAGTAGAAACGGGTGAGGCAGCGAGGATCTGCCTGCGTTGGCCCATCCTCGGGGGTGAGGCTCCAGCTGTAGGTGAACGACTGGCCAGGGGGGATAGGAACGTCCTTCACATCCTTGACTGGCGACACACAGAACCCAAGAGCAGGTAAGTTAAGCCTGGACTGCTCCTGCAAGGGGTGAGCCCCCTTTTTAGAAGAGCTCAGAGATGCTTCTTGACCCCACAAGGTGCATAGCGAGCCACCCATGCCCACTCCAGGATGGCCCACTGGCTGAATGGAAAGTCAATCTGGTCAAAAGGAGACCCAGGCGGAGGATGGAGAGGCACATGCCTTACCTTGAGAGGGTTTCCTGGCGTAGTATGGCCTGACACTGGTGAGGCCATGAGGGTAGATGTTGTACGGTCGGCTTGCCAGGTTCCTGAACACGATCTGAAACGAGCACAGCCAGCAAGAATATTTGGTGTTTTCTGAACATGGTGAGCCCTTGAGGCTGCCCTTAGTGAGGGAGGGAAATGCTGGGCAGGGGTGCCCTGGGACTGGCTGCCTGCTGAGGATCAGCAGGGAGGAACAGACATGACTGGGACCATGAAGTCAGAATAGAAGAAACTACTGTTTCTCTGTGGTGAGTCTAAACTGTCCATTCTAATGGGAGGTGTCCATTTTAGGGAGGGTATGAAAATATCAGATTTATTAAAGAGAAAGTTTCTGTCTTTGGTGTTACTTTATATATGAGTCAGAGGAACCACAGGACCAGAGGAGGTCAATCCAAAAGGCCTCAGGGGACCAGGACACTAAATATGCACACCAGTAAACAGCTTTGAAGTACTCCCCACTTCACTGCACGAAGCCCTTCATTTATTTCTCTAAATAGCTCTGTCAGGGTTTTGCAACATGCCCGCAACTGCACAGGGAACCCGAGGAAGGGAGCAGAAATGTGAAGATGATGGAAACCATCCCATTCCTCCTAGCAGCAAACAAATCAAGTGATCAGTAGAGGCACTTGGGGAGATGCAAGTGACAGCCCCCAATACTGTGAGGTAACAACAAACAGATGGAGAAGAGTGGACGATGGGAGGACAGTCCTGCATCAGAGGAAGGTGCTGTGTCATGGATTAATTCACACAAATCCTAAGACACTTTCAATGAGGTCAAATCAAAGGGAGTGGGCCATATCCTGTGTATCTCTGCTGATCTTACTGAGAGTATTTAGCTTTAGCTATCAGTAGCATCTGCCTTTCTGGTGAGCTTTGGACATTACCAAACGTGAGAAGGCACTCCAAGGACTTCTGCCAGACATTAGCCATGCAACAGGTAGTATTTCCAATTATAGGAACAACACCAAGCTTTGAAGTTTCCCCTTACAGTGGGGGAAAGGAGTATCTTTCTTACCTTAAACTGATCTCCAACCTCTCCCTTGATGACAGGCCCCAGAATTCCCTTGTCCAGTTGATTTGACACCTTGCGCTTCTTGAAGGTTGCATCTTCATACTCCACAAACAGCACCTTCTTATACTTTGACCCAATGCGCTGAGGGCCGGGCTCCAGGTACAGCCTCGAGATGTTTCTGCAGGCAAAGGCAGAGAAAGAGCAAATGGCCACATGTGGGACACTGTCAGAAGCAGAACAAGGCCTTCCATCAGTCAAGGACCCACACAGCTTTCCAGGGACACTGGGGACACATGCCCACTCTCACCTGTCCAGAGACACTGGCTTCACAGGGGCATAGTCCCAGTCCATTTCCTCAGCTGCAATGTAGTAAGTCCAGGTCACAGGCCTGTCTTTGGCAAAAGAGCGCAGCTGGATCACATGAAAAGTTTCCTCCTCTTCTCCAGGGTAATCCGTGTCCTCTGGCTCATCTGACTGCTTCCCCATCTTCAACAGGCGTTCCTCAGGACACTCCTCCACCTTCACAAAGGCTTCCATGCCAGCTGGGTTCAGACAGGCCAGGCAGAAAGGGTCACATTGGTGCTGCAGGCATGCATCCCCCAGGCTCTGCTTGGGAGAGATCCTCTCCACTACTGTCCCATAAAATGGGCCATCACATGGGTGAACTCCTGCCATCAGGTCATGGACCAGATTGCAGCTGGATGTAACACTGTGGAGCAGGAGGGTCCTTGGGGCTGCAGCACCGCACAGAACCCTGAGCCCGGGCCATCCCCTGAACTTCTTTTCCCCCGAGCTCTTGTAGAATAAGGTTACCTTGCTGATGGGACAGTATCTGGCAGAACATCCGAAACCAGCCAGCTGTTCCTGGCATGGTCTGGGCTGTGAGATATGTGGCAGGGGAGATTTCTAGGCTGCTGAGACGGTGGCCTCTCACCAGGAATGTGTGGCCTTCAAAGAAGATGGAGTGGACTTCTGGCCCAGAGCCCAACCCGATCACATGCCAGTGGACCTGCTTCTGGAGGCACAGTGTGAGACCTGCCAGGAGACAAGGAAAGCACCAAGGAGTCAGCACTGTGTTTATCCCTTGTTCCCGCTCTTGGTGTCAGGGGCTCAAGAGTCTGACACAGCTGAGTAGAATCCCATGCCCTGCAAGGTGCTGCCTTCAGGCTGTTAACTGTCTGAGCAAAACAGAGGCACAAGTCTCATCATCCCTCCTGAGGTAAGACTGGAGTGGGGCACTCTGGCAAGGGCTTTGGGAGGTGCGCTCAAAGGAGCTCACAGTGGGATGCAGCGGCAGGAGAGACAGATGTGCTCTTTGACTCTAGAAACAGGGAAACTGGGAACTGGAAAGGAGAATCATTTGTCTGATGACAACACTGGCAAAGCTGACACTAAAATATTGGATCTGGGGCAAGGCTCCAGCACATCCCCAGCAGTAGCTGAAATACCACAAAGGGCAGAGAGAGGTCACTAGGATTATTTGAGAGCTGGAGAAAATTCCTTCCTCGGGGACACTCAAAGAGCTCAGTGTGCTTAGGAAATGGGAAAGAATTTGGCTGCATTTAAAAAATATTTTCCTGGGGAGAAATTGATGTGTGCTGAAGGGCTCTGTAATCTAGCAGGAAAGTGAATAACAAGTTCCTGGAAGCTGAAGACAAAAAAAAGCAAATACAGAGTTAAGCACTTGTTTTTGGCACTGAGTGCAAAGGTGACTGGAACAGATCCCAGGGGCCTGAGAGGAAACTGGGTGGAGGTTCCATCCTGAGGCCCTCAGCTCTCCATTTCCAGCTCTCCATCAGACACCTCTCAGGCCAGATCCTGCATCCAGAGAGGGGTGTGCAGGGTGTGGAGGTGGATACCTTCTCCAGGGAAAACCCACTGTGGAAGGACTGTTGTAGAAACAAGAGAAAATATCAAGTTGCGGCAGGGGAGGTTTATGTCAGACATTAGGAAGAATGTCTTCACTGAAAGGGTTGTCAAACACTGGAACAGGCTGCCCAGCTATTTGAAAGACATGCATATGTGGCAATTTAGGAACATGGTTTAGTGGTAGACTTGGCATTGTTAAGTTCATAGTCGGACTTTTCCAACCTAAATGATTCTGTGGTTCTATTCCTGAAATCCCACAGAGGTGTTTTAGTGAGAGTTGGAATTTCCCCTCAGTGCTACCTCCAGCCTTGTTCACAGGGCTACAAAACATGAAACTCTTTGCTACCAGCACTACTCCTTGAGACCTCCAAAGGGGTGTGGCAACACAGCTGGAAACAGGTCCTGCTCCACTGTAAAGGGGCAAGGCAGATCAAGGAGCTGAGGTGTAATAGTCCCTCTAGGGTGAACGCAGCCTAACAGGTCCATCACCTGGAAACTTCTCACACCCTTTCACAAGCTGCCTCGAGGTTACAGACCTGGCTCCACCTTCCATGCCCTCCATCCCTGTCCCTGGCCACCAGGACTCACCAGGCAGTGAGCCATTGATGTAGCCATTGATGGTGTGCAGCTCTGTCCTGTTGTGAGGCTGGGGCTGAGGAGCTGCCGGGGGCTCAGAGTACCAGCTTTTCCCTGTGGGAAGAGGAGGATGCAGTCAGCTTTCACTTGAGAGCATTTTAAAGAAAATTTCAAAGAGAAATGGCTCTGCCTGGAAATGGTGGTGACCATTGCACGTGACAGGGCACGACTCCCTGCAGCCTTAGACCGTGTGATGGGAACAAGGTCAGGGTGTGGGATGGCAGAGCTGGGGGGGCTGCAAGCTCCCCGCACCCAGGGAAGAGAAGGAATGGCAGAACTGCATTGGGTGGGGGGCTGAAACCCCTGGGAGGAGGTGTGGGTGCTGAGCAGCTGTGCTCACACCGTGGCAAAGCAAACCCCCCAGGCTGAATTCAGGGTCTGACACAGCCAGTCAGTCGTTACCTTCATCGAACACTGCGAAGAGCAGCACAAACTCATTCCGCACGTCCTCGTTCCCATCGCTCGCCAGGGTCCCTGCGAGATGCAACGGGATGGATCAGGTCAGCAAGCACCATGCCTGTCTCCTCTTTGTGCCCTCCAAGAACCGGTAAATCAAGGCCAGGCTGTGGTTGGCTTTTGTCATGTCTCACAACTGCCACAGCCCCGTTTCCAGCCTTGCTGCCCCCAGAAGCCCACGGCCGAGAGGCAGCTGCTCCCAAAAGGCATCGAAAGGTCAGTTTGTGCTGCCTTCCCTTCGGCTTCAGTCAGTGGAGAAACTGCTCCTGGTGATTCAGTGGAACCTGCAGACAGGGCCCTGGGAGGAGGTGACTCGTGCCCACTCATTTCCAGTGACTACTGAGGGGTCTGGACAGCTACCTCCAGGATGTGTCTCAGCCAGGGATGACCAACCTTACTCCAGTCACACTCCTTGTGCACAGCAAATAATAACAGTCAGGTTTTCACCACCTCCATGTTTACTGAGGGAAGAAAGGAAGGAGAGCAGGCACGAGTACTGTGGAGCATGCAGTGTCCCAGGTATCCTCGCCCTCTCCTGCCTGATTCTTAACCCTGGCTGATACAAACTTCCCTCTAATTCTTCTGACAAAACCCTGTTTTGACAAAGCAACCTGGCTGATACTGAATGATCACAGCCTGGTGAAGCTCTGAAGGAAGGACAAGCATTTATGCCTCCATAACAATTCACCTTATGGATAGATAAAGTTCCAGATTTTGTCTGTGATCTGACATCTTGCAAAGGAAAGAAGCAAACAATCTCTCTCCAGCAGTGAAATCCAATATATGTTTGGCTCCTGCACTGGAAAGGGACCTTTGAGGAAAGGACTGAACCCCAAAGTGCTTTTGTTGAGTACAGCTTACTGTCTCCACTGCCGTGTTCAACCTCAGGAAGGCATCTTTGTTCTGCTTTTCAGTTCATGATTACATGTGTCCTGTCCCCATCCTTACACATCACGTGTGCTGCCCTTACCAGGTCGGCACACGAGCAGGGCTCCAATCAAACCAGAGTTGATGTCCTTCACGCTGTTGGTGTTGGAGGAGTAGGAGTGGGTCAGGCACGCTGAGTCATCGTCCGTCGGACCCTGGTTTTGCTGGATTTCCCAGATGTATGTGTGTGTCTTCCCAGGATCCACCCTGTCACCCTCCTTCTCTGTCTGGCTGGTCTCATCCTCATACCCTGCACCTAAAACCAAAGAAATGGCCAGATATCACTGAAGGTTCATCCCCAACACACTGTGGCTACAGAAATGCTTCTTCCTCCAACCCAGAGCTCAGCCCCCCTCCAGCCCAGCTCCTGGAGCCAGACTGACTCCCACAGGCAGTGACTTGTCTCAGGGCAGTGAGCAGAGCTATGCTAGAGATTTACTTGTTGGGCTGTGGGTCCACCACCTGTCCTGATGCTGGGCAACACAGTCTTCCTGGCCCTAAATATCCAGCCCCAGGTTTAGTTTATGTATTGCCTCTATAACTGATAGAGGTTTGCTCAGCTCAGCTCATTTCTGGGCTCATTTCCTGGTCATGCTGTTCCCCCAGGCTCCGTGACCATCTGTCCTCATAGAGGTACATGAATAGGAGGGTCAGGGAGGGACATACACGTGGCAGAGCAGGAGGTGCTACTCAAAGGCTTGCAGCATGTGGCCATTGCCCAACTCACCCTCCGACGCCTTCCAGTAGGACACCCCGACGGCGTGCAGGTTGTAGGGGCGGGAGGCCAGGTTTTTAAAGGTGATGACCACCGTGTCGTAGACTTCTGCTCGGATGGTGGGGCCCAGCAGACCTGAAGGAAGGAAGACAGCAAGGTCAGGCAGCTCACACCCCGCCATGAGCCCCAGAGTCCTGACTTCGACCTGCACAGTTAGTGGCTGTCCCTCGTGTAGCACAGCAGCATCAACTTCTCCGGCTCCAGCAAGGCTCTCTGCATCCCCAGGAGCTCTGCCATACTGGGACTGTGCCCAGGTGCTTCCCTATTCCTGGCTGAAGGGCTGCCAGCACCCAACCCAGCATGAGTTTGGCCGCTGTCAGGGAGAGCGAGGGCTCACCACGCTGCTTCTTACCCATCCACGCTGGCTTGAGCTTGGGCTGTATGAACAAGGCATCGGGGTACTCCACAAACACAGCTTTCCTGTACCGGGCAGGGACACCAGCTCTGGGGGGCCGTGGACCCGCGTTCCCTGAAATGCTGCAGGAGGAAGGAAAAGCCAAGGCTGATTGCACAGCCCCATCCAGGGATGGGCAACAGCCATCCTCTTCCTCCCCTTCTCACCAGCTTGTCGTGCCAGGGTTTGCTCACCCTGTTGTGTCCTTTGGCTTTCCTGACAACCCCCAGGTGTGACTGGGAGTGGTTTTCTGGGCTCAGGGATGACAACATGGCAGTGATTCATGTTACAGTGTTAGTCATGATGGAAGGAGACCCCAGGGCAGGAGGCACAACGCCGTACCCAGCTGCAGCTGGGAGAGGGCACAGCTGCAGCACTGCTGCCCGTCTCCTTCCTCAAGCCCTATCCAGCTTTGTGCTTTCCAGCCAGCATAGACACAGAGCACTGGAAGCGCTGCAATAGCAGTGCCACAGTGGCCTCTGCCGTGCAGCCACCTCCCGCCCCATCCCCTTCAGGTGTGGCTGACACATCACATCATATGTAACTGTAACATCCTCCCCAGCTCCCCCAAGGAAAGACTGTGTTCAGCTGCATGGAAGGTTGTGGCAGATTGCTCTGTGTCTGAGTAACATCCCCACATTCATTTCTTTTCTGCCCAAACTGGGATTTACAGCCAGCCCCTGAAAAATAGGTTTCACAGCAGGAAGATAAAAGAGCTTTGAATGTATTTCGCATCCCACTCATCTCTGCTGGCCACTTTCTATTTACAAACAGCGTAACAAATTCATTTTCCAGAAGGAATCCAGCACATTTATCAGGATAGCAAAGCCATAAATTTCTTCAAGGATTTGAGAGGCTGACTTATCAGCCTCAGGACTGAGACCATTTCCAGTAACCACAGAGACTGCTTCCAGCCTTGTTTTGTTTGGAGTAGAAGCCAGGTAGTATTTTATTCCCACTTAAGAAGCAAGGAGGGTTGCTCTCCCGCTCTGACTAAGCCTTCATTCCAGCGGTGTTTCCCTTTGCAACTCTTTGTCAAGCGGAAGAGGAAGGAGACAGAATGACTCAAATTTAGGAAAGGTCAACACACACTTACCCCCACACCACTGGCTGGAAGCCACCTGCAGCTGGAGGGTGCTATGGGGAGAGCAGAGTCCCCCTTCCCAGGGGCAGAGCAGGACGGATGCCCACAAACCCCCCACGGCCATCCAGCTCCTGCCTTTCCCACCACAGCTCTAACCCCACGTTCAGGATGGCAGGAGGCCCCCAGCAGACACAGCCCCAGTGAGCAGTGCCACTGCATTCAGCTGGCTCTGCCCATGAGCCTTTATCATTCCTGGCTCCATGGCAGTAGGGTTGAGCCCCAGCTTTGCTCTGCAGGGTGTCCCCGCACTGGGAGGTAGCTGGGCTGCAGGATTGCTGGCACTCAGCTGTCCGCTGTTGGGAAGCTTTGCCTTAATCTCTAACTCGCAGAAAGCCCAGATTTGAAAATGCCTCCCTGAGATATGAGGGTCTGGTCCTGCTCATTCTGCAGTAAACAAGGCAGAAACTCCCTGGAGCCAGGGGGATTTTGCTGGCATGCAGGGACACAGTTGGGAGGAGACTTAGTGACACCAAGGCTCAGTGCTGGGTCCCAGCTGGCATGGCAGAGCCCGCAGGGGATGAGGAGGCAGAGTTCAGCACAGGGACATCTGATCCAACTGCTTCTGGCCAGTCCTCTGCACTTGGGGTCCCTGTGAACTTCCTTCCCAAAGGGCAGCTGAAGCTGAGGCAGGGAGATAAGT
This sequence comes from Pseudotriccus pelzelni, assembly GCA_035584735.1. NCBI lineage: Eukaryota > Metazoa > Chordata > Aves > Passeriformes > Tyrannidae > Pseudotriccus > Pseudotriccus pelzelni. The sequence continues at coordinate 16,365,476 of JAWMRA010000146.1, read as the reverse complement.
TTCTGGCTCCTTGGATCAGCATTGTTAGCCACACTATCTGCTCATCTCTTGGAGCTGGGGGACATCCTGCGCTGCCAAGGCGCTCGGGAATAGGCTGCTACGTGTCCACCAGCTCCGGGTCTGAGCTGAGGGCCCCAGGGCTGTTGCAGGACATGTTGGTTCTGGCTGTGACCCTGCTGATAGGGCTGTGTTTGAGAGGAAGAGAAGCTGAAATCCTGGGGAAGGTGTAAGCAGCTCTGGGCTGGTGTGCCGTAGCCCATTAACTTGACAGAGCTTTCTACAAGCATGCCAGAGAAACCACTGCATACATACAAGGGTTTTGGAGGTCCTGCCTGCAGATGCACCTTTGGGAGCTTCCATGAGATGCTGGTACCATGAGGGAGAATGGGTGGAGCAGAAAATACCCCACACACAGCTGGGAGACGATCCAGCTGCAGTGGCAGCTCTGGTCCTGCCATGCTTTCCTGGCTCACTCCTGCATGTCTCTTCTCCCCAGTCTGGCTGGTTTTCTGTGCCCTCCCCGTGTTTTGGGGAACTTGGCTGAGCCTACAGGGCCAGGGAAAAAGCTCTGTCATCCCGCTGGGAATAGCCATAAAGAGCAAGCCCTGGTTCCCATCACGGCTTCCCCAGGAGCCTGCACTGCCCAGGAATACTCTGCCTCCCTGGTGTGGAGCACGTCATCAAGTCCCTCTGAGAGAGACAAAGTTATCTCCCCCTGTTTTAGAGAAGGACAGGCGACCTCAGACTGCTGCCAGTGCCCTGCTTATCCCCAGGCAGAGTCAGGTCCCTGGGTCTCTCCCGGGTCAGAAACAGTGCTCGAGTGCATCGCTAAAGCCAGTGCTGAAATGGAAAGCCACGGGGCTGAATTAACACTGTAAGTAAAGTCATCATCATGGTGTAACATCAGTGAAAGCAGGGTAGGGGGGATAAGTAAAATGGGGGGTGTTGGATGCAATGATGCCTGAGCAATGCAATTACCACTTTTCTTTCCTACTCCAAAGTAGATGGGCAAAACCACCATGCCTTCCTCCCTCCTGTTACCGTGCGCAAACACCGCTCTTTGCCCAAACACTACAAATTATTGTCAGTTCCTTAAGGAAAAATTCCAGCCCCAGCAATATAATGTAGACAGAAATGTAAATAACTAAAGCTGGATTTTACAATGGGCAAACACAGTCAAAAGCGTTTGCTGCTCTGAAGGATGCACAGTAAACCTTTCTCCGCAGTCCCCAGGCAGGGAGGCGCAGGTCCCCATCTCCCCTCACATTTCCCCAGAGCTCCCAGGATGCACAGCAGAAGAGAAAGCACGGGCTGGAAAACCAGCTCTTGGTTCCTAACACAGCCCTTAAAGGGTCACAGGCAAATGGTGTTAATGTAAATCAGTGCAGAACAGCTGCACAGAGTGGGTATTACCTCTCTTTCTCAGTTCCACCAGTGCTCCCTCAGGGGTTGCACACAGTGACTCCCCATCACACCAGCCCTTCCCAGCTGTACCAGCAGCTCAGTGCACCCACCTTGCCAGGTTCTCCCCCCGTAACTGCCTGGACCCAAGCTCGCAGTGCAGTCCAAGCCAGGGTGGGAGAACACCCAGAGCAGAGTTCTAGGGCTGCAACAGAAAGAGCTTTACCCTGTAGGCGCTTGCAGCACGGACAGCAGGTTGCTGTGTGTGTAGTCCCAGGAGGTTTCCACTGCAGCAATGTAGTATCTTCTGACTCTGCTGGTGCCCTCCTCAACCAGGCAAAGGAGCAGGAGGCTGCACAGGGCTCCTGCCAGCATCCTGCCCCCTGGCTGGGAGCTGCTTTGATTTCGGGAGGAAAAGTGAAAAGGAAGGAATGAGAAAGGAAAGAGGAAAGGAAAGCCCTTATCTTCTCGTCCAGCTGTTGTAATCCACAGGAGATGATGATTTAAAGCCAGCACCCACAGACTCACTCAGAGCACTGGAGAGTTTCTCAAAGATGTCAGGAGAGGAATCGCTTGAGCAGGTTAGTGCAAAGAGCAGTGTGTGAGTGATGGACTCTCCCACTCTTCCTCTGGCAGTGACAGGAGGAGAGGAAAAAACAAAAGGAAAGGGAGGGCAAGCACAGCGGTAAGTTCCGCTGCAGGACCCAGCTGGCTCCGTGTCCTGGCCCGTGTCTGGGAGCAAGATGAGGAAAGGGAGGGTTGCAGAGGAAGCAGAATTTAGGTGTGGTCTCTGCCTGGTCTCACCTTCTCTGTCACCACCGAGAAGGAGAGCGGGTTGCCAGGGATGCACATACACACGTACGTACGTGAGGTTATCCCTGGGATCCCTGCAGCCCAGGCAGGGATGATTTAGCCACACAACCTCACTTCAAGCCACGTGGGAGGGAGAGGGTTGGGGTGATCCCTGGGAATCCCCTCCCCACCAGCTTCACCTCACATTTCTCCTCCTTTCACAGGGTCCTGCAGTACAGCACAGAGAAGAGGCACCGAAATGTTTTTGCAAATGTCTTTCATTTTACTCACAAATTTTTAATGTCTCTTCTTAAAAGCCCATGAAATCCCCTTCCCCCCTCGATGCACACACGTGTGCTCAGGCACACACACTGGCACGTGGTTCTCCCTTGGCCCATGAAGGCAGGAAGATGGGGAGGAACGCCCCGGACGGTCGCAGCATCCACTGGGAGAGCAAGGCATGGAAATGTCCCATAAATCAAGTTGTGGGAGAGCAGGAGTGCACCAGGGGTGGTGACCCCTTTGGTGACAGTCCCAGTGTGTGCAGAAGCATCCATGTGACAGGTCTGGGTGACTGGGAAATGGAGGCAGGCAGTGGAGATGGTGGAGGGATGGGAGTTTCTGACATGAATCCTTAGCATGGGGCAGGTGGGACTGGTAGGGGATGGGACAGGAGACAGAAGCTGAGCCCCCCAGGTAGGGGCAATCCCAGCAGATGCAGGAACACGTTCCCTGATGTCCTACGGCCCCATGTAGCCTCACATAGCCTGGGAACAAGTTAAACCCCAACCCTTCCAAGAGGCTGCCCCCGCTCCTTGTGCTCACCCAGGGGCTGGCAGAGAGAGCACCGGGACTCGGGGCAGAAAGTGCTTCCCGCAAATCATCCACCCTGCTCCTGGGGAGGCAAAAAGCCAGCAAGAAACACATTTCCTGCAGTTTGAGCACCAGTGGTTGGCTCCATGCCCAGCCTGGGGATCCTTTTCTTTGTCATCAACAATCCACCCTGCTTTTTCCAGCAAGCATTTTGGGACAAAACAAGTGGTGTGTCACACTTGGGGATGCCCCAGGGTGCTTGGCATCACCTGCCCTGCTGCAGTGAGCCGGAAGAGTAGTCAGTACTGGAGGTTAGAGAGTTGTGTGGAAAAGTGTCTCTTGGAGGCTGCAGTGGCAGGGGCCTGGACAGTCGAGAATTAATGGTTGTGACACTGGCAAGTGCTGAGTTGCTGGGCTTCTCTCTTCCTGTGATACTCATCCCTCTCCAGGTTTACCCTGCCTGGCCCTTGGCGTGCCAGAGAGCTAAGCCCCGAGGCTCAAACCTGCTGTGGGCAGCAGCCACGAGCCCCCACGGGCCGCGTGTGTGCAGGACATCACGCCTGTGCGTGCAGGGACGTGCTGCCCCACCACTCGGGTCTGAGTGTGCACGCGCCGCTCCAGCCTAATCAGCACAGCGCAGGAAACACGCGCGATATTGCTGCAGCTCCTGACACGTCCACACCTGCCTGTACGTGGGGTGTTTGCTGGTGGGATGTCCCGGCCGCTGTGTTCCTAGAGCAGCGTTGTTGGTTCCTAGAACAGTATCTGCTGCCCCACCCGTCCCACGCTGCCTGCACTCCCGTTCCCACTGCTCCCACTCACGCGCTGGTTTCCGTTAACCTCACAGGAGTGGGGTTACACTCTCTCCACGAGGATCCTTTTTTTTTATTTTTTTTTTTTTCTGGCCTATTGTGTCACAGGTTTTCTGTCTCTCCTACTCCCTGGGCAGCTGCGTCCCCAGCTGGGAGACAGGCGGCTTTTGTTCCACAAGAGCTCAAGTGGGGGGGTAACGGCTCAGAAAGCGGTGCTGGACGAAAGGGTTGGACTCGACGACCTCGGAGGTCTTTTCCAACACGTTTGATTCTATGATTTCACCAACTAGAAACTATATATTTATTTTTTTATTTTTTAACCGTCCGAGGGGCCGCTCCGGAGCCGCTCCGGGGCAGGCGATGCTGCCGCAGCGGCAGAGCAGAGAGCCTTTACGGGACCGCGCGGGGGGGAA
>JAWMRA010000146.1:16327640-16361145 GCA_035584735.1 Pseudotriccus pelzelni | reverse complement strand
CTTCCGCCGCGACGCACCGCCTCGGCGGCGACAGCGCCGATTGGCCGAGCGGGCCCGCGGACGGCGCTGCGATTGGCCCGGCCGCGCGGGGGGCGGGGCGAGGGGCGGTGAGGGGAAGGCAAGATGGCGGTGCAGGCCGTGCACCTGGAGGCGGACGCGTTCCTGGTGTGCCTGAACCACGCGCTCAGCACCGAGAAGGAGGAGGTTATGGGGCTCTGCATCGGAGAGGTACCGCTCAGGGGTGGGGGGCGGCGACGGCGCGGCGGGCTTGGGGCTCTTTAGCACAATAGTGTTTGCCGTGGTTACCGTGTAGTGCTCAGGACAAACACCAGGGATTAACGCGGCCTTTCGTTAACCCCTTACATCTGTGACTGATAGGCTTGTGCCACCTAGTGCTGCCTTATTTACCAGTAATTAATAGGTGCTAGCAGATGTCTCAGTTTTGAGAACAAGGAACGGTAAGGGAGGTGCGTCATCACCTGACCGCGTGTGTGAGACACTCTCAAGGGGAGAAGATTCGCTAGAAGATCCAGAACCATAACAGGGACGTGTAGGGAACGGGATGTTCCCGTGTGACCTCAGAAGACCCCCATATTCGGATAACCCCAGTAAAACGGTCGGCGTGTACGCACGTATTCGGGAGGCGTGATGAATGTGCGGCAGAAGTTTCATGAATATGTATTACGTGATGAATATGCATCAGTTTCGTGGCTGGTTGGTTGCTGGGTGTGCCTTTCCGTGGAGCACCGCGTAAAGGAATGTCGGTTTTCTAACCCAGCAAATTGGCTGGGGAGTTTATTTCTCGGCTTTCAGTGTGACAGTCAGAGCCCGGAGAGCTCCGTGTGCCCGTGTAGGAACCGGCCCTGCCCCGCGGGTGCGTGTCTCCCTGCCGGGGCACTGACTGCTCTCCCTCTGTGCAGGTGGACACCAGCAGGATCGTCCACATCCACTCGGTGATCATCCTGCGCCGCTCCGACAAGAGGAAGGACCGCGTGGAGATCTCCCCAGAGCAGCTCTCAGCTGCCTCCACTGAAGCAGAGATATCCTTCAGTGCCTGCCCTCGCACCCCTGCCCCTGGGCTGGGGTTCTTGCTCGGCTTGGCTCAGAGCTCTCAGCCGCTCCCCCCGCGGCTGCTGGGCTGGGAGGGCCGTGCTGGCGTTTGCCTTTCCCTGCAGCTGGTTCCAGCACTCGCAGTGGAGCTGTGCCACGAAACTGTAGTGGTTTCTGTGTGTTTGGTGACAAGTAACGCTGCAGTGTGTTTGTGGGGGAGGGCGGCGCTCCAGCAGGGAGGCTTAGTGGGAGATGGAAGGTCGGCAGGTCTCCAGGGAGGGCACTGGGGAGCCCCTTCTCTGCACACACTTGGGGATTCTGGCTTGCTCAGCTGCTGAAATGTTCTTTACTGCCACATGCAAGCAAAATCCAATTTGGTTCTGCAGCAGTGACTCCTGAGGGTTCTGGGGAAGAGGCTCCATCAGCTCCCTGCCACGTGTCTTGTCACCCCTGCAGAGGGGCCTGCAATTCTGTCGGCTGATGAGAAACTGTTTTTAAAAACTCAGCTGTTTTTCCTGGTCCAAAAAGCTCTTTCCCTTTGCTCTGCTGGTTCCAAAAGCTCCTTGACTCCCACACAGGTTGGCTGAAATGACAGGACGTCCCATGAGGGTGGTGGGCTGGTACCACTCCCACCCCCACATCACTGTGTGGCCCTCACACGTGGGTAAGAGGAGCCCTGAGCTGGGTCTGGGTGGAACTCCCAGCTGGCTGATCGTGGGAGCCAGTGGAGTTGCAGAGCTGCACATTCCAGCAGTTCAGAACTCTGTGTCTCAGACATCCCCTGGTAGGACCAGACTGTCTGGGTGGGCTCCAGGGGCCTCTGCCAGTGCAGCCCCATTCCTGTGTGTGCCCCAGGGACTCAAACATGACTCAGGTCAGCTACTGCTGGTGCTTCTGTTCTTCCAGAGAGAAAAAACAGACCCAGGGTGTGGGGAACAGCAGAAAACAGCTGTGGGAATCCTGGGCCTGCTGTGGTGATCTTTGGCATCTGAGAGTGTTAATGCAAAGCTGAAAAGTTCTATGAGAGAAGCGCACAAGTATCTTGTATGTGCTGGACTTTATGGAGCCCTGTGGCACCAGGCTGATCCTGAGATCATTTCTGGCTTTGTGAACTCATCTGGTGTTTTTAAGATTTGCTATTTAATTACATTTTAAATTGGATTTTTTATTTTTAATTTAGTCACTCGGAGTATTCCTTTAAAAGTAAAGCTTGTGACACTTGTTATCAAATTCCAGGTCACCCTTCAAAAGGTGGGAAACCTTTTCCCACTGCTCCAGGTGACCAGTGCAGTTCTCATTCTCTCCTTCCTGTGCCTGCAGATGTCCGTACACAGGCCATGTATCAGATGATGGACCAAGGCTTTGTAGGGCTGATCTTCTCCTGCTTCATCGAGGACAAGAACACCAAGGTAGGAAACTTAGAAATGGCATCAGACCCTCCAAGTGCTTGTGAGGAACGTCAGGGCAAAGCTGAAGGCCAAGTGATTAATCCTCTGTGCTGCCCCACAGCCTGCCCAGGGGGGCTGCAGCAGCTGCTGCTGCACTGTGTGTACATTGGCTGCCTGTGGGCAGCCGTTGCTTCAGATTTTTTTATCATTAATGGGTTTGTCAGTGTCTGCTTTAAGCACCTCCAGCATTCCAGTCACAGCAAAAGGTCTGTGCCTTGGCAACCTGTTGGAATTCTGTGTGAAAGCATATTCTGCTTCCTAAGGGAATGTGTGGGTTTAGATGGGTTTTTGCACTTGAAATCTGACTTTCTGCTGTCTCTCTCAGACAGGCAGGATTCTCTATACCTGTTTCCAGTCTATTCAGGCCCAGAAGAGCTCAGAGTGAGTACAGCAGAAGAATTTTACGTCCACTGTCTGTTTGTATGTCATTTTGTCTCTCGCTATCAGGTTGTATTTCACCTTGTCCCTCCTTTCTGGGTTGCCTCAAATAAGTGGTTTCTGGGCCTGTCACGAGGAGCAAATACTGCTCAGAGACGCCTGCACGAGGTCTCCTGACTTCTAGTGCAGGCTGCTGGAAGAGAATGTAAAGATTAATTTACCCTAGATAATTGATTATCTCAGGATTGGGGGTCGGTTGCTGTAGGCAGGGTGGGGTTTGTGCTGTAACCTGTTGTGTAGAAGCCCCACCTTTTTGCTCCCAGCGCTGGAGGGAGGCTGAGCCTTCAGGCTCCTCACTGACCAGCACTGCAATGTGTTGTCAGTACTGGCCACCCAGTTGCTTTTGCATTTTATGATTAAGACAAGTGTAGGGCTATAAAATGCTTCCCTTCAGCTGCCAGCTAAGGCAGGTGTTCCCAACAGCGGATGTGCAGCACTGCCATGTGCTGGACAGACTGTGGCAGGCTGTACAAGTCCTGTTTTTTCTCTGCTGCTTTGAAGTTCATTGTACCTGAAACTCTTTCAGGTACGAAAGGATCGAGATTCCTATTCATGTCGTCCCCCATGAAACCATTGGGAAGGTGTGTCTGGAATCGGCTGTCGAGCTGCCCAAGATCCTTTGCCAAGAAGAGCAAGATGCCTACAGGAGGATTCACAGGTAGCAGCAGTGAGTGGGGCTCTGCACTCTCCAGGACTGTCTTTGCTGACATGTTCTACTGTTGCTGTGCTTAAGGTACCATAACCCGCCTTCTGTTCCTCCTCGTAGCCTCACCCATCTGGACTCTGTAACCAAGATCCATAATGGCTCAGGTAGGGATTCCTTTTCTGCATGTGAGAATCCAGGGTGCTCCTCCCGGAGTCAAAACAGTGCAGCCTCGAGCAGGGCTTGGTTTGGCTCTAAATTTGGGGGGCCTTAGACTGCACGTGTGTAACACTCCTCCCCTTGCCATAAAAGGCAGCTGTAAATAGCTAGAAAAGCACAAATATTAGCGCTTTTTTTTTGTCTTTGCCACACTCTTAATCACAAAGGCTGTATAACCCAGAGAATTCCCAGAGATTGCTACTTGTTACATAAAATCTGGTTAAGGAGCAGAACTAGAACTAAATATTTTATAGGAAAACATGTAAAATAGCCTCATCCTGGGGTTCGTGAATGCTGTTGCGTGTCCTTCAGCCTTTGTAGAACTAGTTAAAATTACAGCAGACTTTGGGATTGTTTGGATTTTCCGGGTTTGGTTTGTTTAGGTTATTTTTTCTGTTGGAACAGCAAGGGGGATTTGGGATTTGTTGAGTGACAGTTGTTGTGTGGCTGAGCTGCACACACGTCCTGCATCTCCTGGCACTTCATATGAGCTACGTGGGTGTGACATCTTTGCTTTTGCCAGTGTCACAGGGTGAATCTCAATCCCACTTCGGTTCCAAGGTAATTATCCCATTATCCATTCTCACACATTTAAGAGATGAGGCATTCTTTGATTCCTCTAAATTTAGAGATTAATTAGCAGCAGTGATGACTTGTGTGCAGGTTTCCAGATTTCTGCTACAGGGCTGTCAGCCCTCCCCTGGCTCAGACTGAAATAGCGTGTCCCTGTTTATCAGGCTGCTGGTTCTGACGTTTCTGAGGGGATGTGTGGTTGGCAGGGCCAGGATGGTGGAAGGTTTCCTTGGCTGTCTGTCACCCTGTTGGCTTTGGGGCGGTTTGTAGCACAGAGTGCCTTGTGTGCTGCCCTGGCGTGACGCGTGGTTGCTCTTTGCAGTGTTCACAAAGAACCTCTGCAGCCAGATGTCTGCCATCAGTGGGCCCCTCCTGCAGTGGCTGGAGGACAGGCTGGAGCAGAACAAACAGCGGGTGCAGGAGCTGCAGCAGGAGAAAGAGCAGCTCCTGGAGGAACTTGCTGCTTTAGAGTGAGGAGGAAATGCAGACCCTTCAGAAAAGAGACATGGGAAAAAAAAGAATCTACACCACCTCCTCCAGGCTGAAGGGTGGCCCTGCATTGCCTTACGGTGAAGGCTGTGCCTCTTCTGCAGCACAGAGCTCGTCTCCAGGATAAGGACTTTGTCTGCCCCAGCTTGGAGCACAGCAGGGCTGTGTCTGCAGGTGCTGCAGTGGTGGGGCTGGGCAGCACCTGAAGAGACTCCTGTTCTGGAGGGCACACACGTAGGGAACATGTTGTTTCTCCCTTCTGTATGTTTTGACAGAAGTTTTACTGCTCTACATGTATTCCAGGAGCCTGGAACTGGAGGGTTAGAGGGGAAAAGTGTGTCCCTGCAGTCATATCTGATGCTGCCAACTTCTGCCTTCTTTTAGTAGCTTCAGTTGACCATGATCTTATATCTAGTAACGTTCTGGACTGCTGGCCATCCACCCAGGCAGGTAAGAGGTGGGAGGGAAGCTTGGGAAGGAAAAACTGGAAGAACTTTGACACAGGATCTGTTCAGTGTATGTCAAACCAAATAAAGAATTCCAAAGCTAGAGCTGTTTGGAGTAGAAACGAAATGAACGCTACGAAGTGCCAGTGCCTGCAGTTTTTGGTCAGTCTGTATTCTCTTCATGTAATGCCATTGTGAGCCCAGCACTGAGATTCTGTGCAAAATCAGCTGTTTCTGCTGCTTTGCTGAGAGCACTGTGGTTCCTCCCCAGAGGGAAGAAGTTTAAGATGCCGGGAAGAGAACTGGTAGATATTCAAGCCTGTCATTCTTGTATGCTGAACTTAATTGTAAAAATCTCTTAAGACTGGAACAAAATAGCTGTTGTTGAACTAACCCTTTAAATGTTCTTGCTGTTGCATCTCAGAGTATCCCCCATCATGTACATCCTCATCTGTGTTCTGTTTTGTGAAGTTTGTCTCGTGAGCAAAGGGGCAAAAGCACAGTTAGAATTCCTGTTTCAGCTCCTTGGCTCTAGTCTGAGTTCTTACACACACAAATGGATGGAAATGAGCTGCCTGCATCACTGCAGGGAACGTTCTTCAATTCCTGACAGCTCCTTGTCTGGACTGTTGCTGTGAGAGAATGAAAGTAAGAGCTGGGAGAGGCACTCACTGCCAGTGAGGGCCAGCACGGGTGAGCAGTGTGAAGTGCTGTCAGACCTGGAAGCCCCATAACCCGTTGCTTTTGTCAGACTTGACTTTTCAGGCTTTCTGCATTTCTGTTGGCAACCCCCAAAGAGCAGAACTTTGAAGTATAACGCTCACTACTGGTTTGGTTTTTTTCCTTAAAAATAGTAATTTTCTTTAATTTTTTTACAGTCAGTGGGTTTGTGTTTGTTACTGGTTGTTTTTGTTACTGGTTTCTAGTTGAAGTGCTCCTTACCCTTATCTTTGCTGGGGAGAGAGGGTGGCACCTCAGGCTTGTCCCCAGGCTTGATAAGAGCTCCTGGGAGCAGCCCAGTGCCTCCAGTGCAGTCTCCCATAGGCAGCTGGAATGGAGATGCTTGGATCATAATCCCAGTGACAAAAGGAACTGAAGGACTGTGCTGATCCACAGCCTGGCTCTCCAGCCAGTAAAGCTGGGCTGGCACCAGGGTTCTGTATAAATACACAGCCATGATTAATTTGAAACAAAGAAGCCTGAGGTTCATTGCCACAGTTGGTACAACATTAGCATTTATTGATTATTCAACATTATTGAATTCCCTGAGCAATTTGCTTACAGAAGACACAAACACTAAAACACACATTCATTCAGTCACATTTTATGTGAAAGACTTAAGCCATCTGACTAGACCTCCCCCCCCTCTGTGGTGGAAAGTGTTTGAATCTGCTTTCCCCACCCTGAGCTCTTGCATCTATTTTAGTTTCTACGAAATCTCAATGATAGAGGCACATTGCATTCACATTTTCAATCAGAGAACCTCAATCTCACTCAGGGCCAGAAGGCCTTGGAAAAACTTGCTTTGTCTAACAGAATTAAGCCACCATTAATTCTAACCACCAATTTTAATGAATGTAACAAAACCCACTTAATTTTAACAGAAACAGCCAAGGATCACTCAAGAGACTTCACATGGGAGATTATCTGAACCCATGTTGAAGCCCAACTCAGGTCTGCCCCTTTTCCTGCCTGGAAGTCATTCAGATGGAATCAGAGGACTGGTGGGCCTGCACTTTTTTTCTCCTGGCAATCAGATGCACACCCAGCATTTCCTCAGCACATACACAGAGCCTACAGCATATCAGGTACCCAGATGGAAAAGTAAATCCATTGCTCACTGGAGTCATTGAAGACATGCTGTGGAGCACTATGTGTAAGTGCTGCTCAGAAAATTCCAGCCAAATATAGCGAGTCAGCCCCAAAGGACCTGGAACTGCATCTTCCCAGGCACGGGTGGTGGTCATCTGAAGTCTAAGGATACCCTCACTTGTGCATCACCCTGGACTAGCTGTCATTGTTTTTGCTCACTCTTGCCCATTTTAGAAAAGGCCTTAAGGTCTTTATCAGAAGTACTTAGTGCTAAAATTATGTGGAATCCTCTGAAACAATTCTTAGGCTCATGTTACACTCATCTACTACTCTATATCCAAAATTGAAGTGGCATCAAGTAAGGAAATGTACTGAGACATTAAAAGGAATCATCAAGGCTGGTTTTCAAAGCGAAATCAGCACCGAGTTTCCTCATGACCTCTGCGTGGCTCAGCCCCTGCTGCTCTCTCTTGGCCAGTCCGTAGTTTTCCTTCACATACTTGGCAAAGGGTGTGAGCTGTGTCCTGGCAGGAGTGCCCCCCTTGCCTGGGGGCTGGCTGAGGGACAGCCGCCCCCCGCAGAACGCGCACACGAACCGCTCCGTGTCCAGGGACTTGGAGTGCCGGCCGATCCTGGAAGGGAAAAGGAAGGACTTGTGGGAAAGGGCTCCTTTCTCTTCTGCCTGGATACTCGGGTCAGGTTTCTAAGCCACTATTTGAGAAGAGCAAACAGTACCCACTTCACACAGGGGAACAATCAAATCTGTACTGTACATCTCTATCCCAGAACTTCCTCCACTGCTTTTTGAGCTTGGACCCTTCCCCTGTCTCTTCTAGTCTCAGCCCAGGAGTATGAAGTGCTAGAATATTTGCTAACACCTCCACAACCCATATATCAACTGCCCCTTGGAGTTTCTCCTCAGAGCCATCACCAAAAAACCTTCTCAATGCTCTGTTGCATTGTACAGTCCTAATAAACACCTCAAGAAGATTCCATATATGAAATGTTTCCTTCTGGGAGTCACACATAGGATCCTTTGAGGAAAAAAAATGCCCCATATGCTTTCTAAGCATGCACTTAGCCCCTAAATTTTAGGGAATGGAGTGGGATGATAATAATAATACCCTTGTCAGCTGCTTTTTTCTAGTCTTAATTCAAAGTCATCAAGATACAAACCCTAGAAAGCTTCCTCTGATACTTTGTCCTAGGATCTAATTGCTGTCACACATTCTGTGCCCAGTTTTTATGGGGACTTGTTCCTTCAAAGCTCACAAGCTTACTGCTTCCTAAAGACCCTCCATCATCACCAGTGGTGCTCACAAGACACTTCTGCCTGTCCTGACCTCTGAACTAGAACTGAAACTACCTGGAAACAAATGCGAGAATCACACAGTGAGCTTCTGTGGGCTCTGGAAACATGAAGTAACTCAAGTGTCCCAACTGCTTCACAGTTTAAGAGCCCCATGATTTCTAGACCCAGGAGACTGGCAAGTTGAAGTGAATCCACGGTGACATCCAGACGTTACTCACCGAGCTTTGCACTGCACACACTCGTAGGTGAATTTGTAGTTGATCTCGTAGCTGTGGCACCGTGTCACCACTGGCAGCTCAGGGTGAATTACAGCTGACTTGTTGGCATAGAACCTCCAGAACCGCCCGTGCCCGTCTCGAACGCCGTTGATGAGCCAGGTGGCTGCGTGGCAAACCTCGTGGATCAGCGTGTCCCGAAGGCGGTCTGCAGGGACAGCACAAAGACAGGTCAGTCAGCTGTGGGGAAGTACAGACTTACTAAGGTGCAAGGGTCATTCTGGAGGTTGGAACTACCACTGTCTTGATAAAATGCTCCAAAGCAAGGTTTTACTTGGTGCATTTCCAGCTTCGTGATTAGCTCCAGTTCAGCATCCTTGTTACCTGCCTGCACACCTGATCCGTTTGGGTTTTTTTCATTGGTTGGTTAAGCCTTTGACACTGTTTCCCACAGCATTTTCCTGGAGAAAATGACAGCCCATGGCTTGGACAGGTGTATTCTTTCTTCATCGGGTAAAAAACTGGCTGGATGGCCAGGCCCAGAGAGTGGTGGGGAATGGAGTTACATCCACCTGGGGCAGGTCATCAGTGGTGTTCCCCAGGGCTCAGTGCTGGGGCCAGTCCTGATCAACATCTTTATCAATCCCTTTCAATTAAAACCATTTTATGATTAGTTTCCTCAAACTGGGAAGGGATGAGGGAGAAATAACAGTTACAGTACCACTTAATAGGACCTAACTTGGCCCTGACCTGTCTTTACTCCAGCTTTAAATATCACCAACAGGGTGGCTGGCTGTGATGGAAGAAGTCAGACTTTAGATTGCCACTATAGCACATACAGAATTAGAGTAACACAACGCCTGTGGGTCTTCAGATCAATAAGAAATACAAACAAATTACTGCAGTTAGTGTGAATACATCTCTGTTCTCACATTTTGCACATTTGCCCAGCCTCTTAGAAGGGCTGTGGATAAATCCATCAATTAATGGATTTATTTATTCGAGGTAATATGAAATTTCAAAGCAGGGTCCAGTTCCAGGTCTCTTAGGCCTCGGATTAGTGTTTTTATTTCTAGAACTTGCTTTCTTAAAGAAGAATCAACATATTTGCTCTTTTTCCCACCTGCAGAGTCACAGACTTTCTCAGAAAGCTCTATGCGAGCGTAGCGCTTTCCCTCAGGCCGTGCCTGCCCTGTCACACAATATCCTGCTGTTTTTCTCATCTTCTTATTCCAGATTATCTCCATTGTCTCTGGTAGCTGAAAAACAAAACAGGACATGTAATCTGCCCTCTCTCCCTCTCTTATCTTCTGGCCTTCTGGCTTCCCCTTGTATCTGCTGCAGAGCTGGTACAGGATGTCTCTGTTAGTGCTCCTAACACTGTTGTCACTTAACATGCAAACTCAACCCCACAGCTTCTTATTCTCACAGTCAGTGTCTCTGTAACCAACACTGGGAGTTCCATAACACAGGATGAGACCAGAAGTTCCTTAGTTCCTCTGTTCTACCTCCAACAGTGGCTAAAACAAGCTGCTTAAGAAGAAATACAAGGACAGGATAAGCATAAACCCCAATTTCCTCTTCAAAAAAAAGTACCTCTTTCCAATTGCTAATCATTTGTAAGGCAACACCTCACTAAGCCACAGGTGGTTCCTTTGTATTAAATATCCATTAGAGTTGTTTTCTGGTGTTTTGGGGAAAGAGAGTGCGTATGTTTAAGAATAATAAGTATTTTTAGCATCTACAGTAGTCTATGATCAGAAGTTCTACAACTCAGTAATTTACAGGCTAAGTACCATCTGCTTTGGTTGTGCTGAACGTGCAACTTGCAATTAATTTGATGCACCTTCACACTGTGAGAGGGTGAATAATCCCCCCTTGCTCATCTTTCTGTGCTGCCCCTGATTTTTCAAGCCCTCATCATATCTATATTAATTAGTTCTGTTCTTTTACTAACAGTTTTCTGTCATCTAAATTAGTGAGCTTAAGTAAAGGCTTCAACTGCCAGCACAGGCACAGGGCTGAAGCACCAGGCAGTCAGATATTTTGCTTTCAGCAACAGTAAGCCTGTTCAGCTCAGCTTTATGTGCAACCATGACCTCAGCCTGCCCTTGGTTAGCTCAACAATATTCTCTCATCTGCAGAGAAACATCTTCCTTCCTGAAGGAAATTCTGTTGGAATTACTGAGGACAGCATCCTTCCTTTCAAGGGTGGATGACCCAGAGGAGGGTCCCCAGTACCCCAACAGATGTGAAGGCCAAGACAGCAGTTCTCTGAAATTTAAATTTGAAACACAACTTGTAGCTTTATGCTCATCCAAAACTGTTATTCAAAGGATAAAGCACCTTTTTAATCTGTTGCAGAAAGGCAGACATGGCCACGCAACAGAAGGATCAGATGGAACTGATCCGAGGGCCCTCATGCAGTAGCTTCCCCCATCAGACACTCCTGGATACCCTCCCGACTGCCGACTCGAGGATGGTGCCTTATCCATCAGAGCTGGGAAAGCGAAGCCACACTGAAAACTGCTGCATCACAGTGGTGACAAACCCCTTCCAGAGAAATGGCCTGAGCTAAATCAAACATAAGGCATTGCTCTGAAGTTTAGCTCCTACTAACTGAAGAGGATAAAGAACATCAAGAAGTGAGGAGCGACGTATTAACCAGCATTTTAGAATAGTAATTCTTGAGTTGAAACCAACCTTCTGATCAAAGATGGTGCTGTTAAACAGTCTGTAGAGCTCCTGTGACAGCTCCTCTTTGTTTTTCTTGAAATACTTCACGTAGTGGGAAGTGGGATTTGAAAGATCTTGCAAGAAACAACCAGGCACTGAGCACACCCTGAGCCTGCAAGAAAAGCCATAAAGCTCTCGTAAAGGTTTTGTGTTGGTAAACACGGTTATAAAAATGACCAAAGGAAACAGCACGTGGCTAGAAGACAGAATAAAGGCAGCTGTCAGAAATGGAAAATGCTTTCTTCTGAAAAGCTTAAGCTGCATCCACATATAGAAAAAGAAACTGAATTCTGCAAGTTATAAGGACACAGGTTAAAAAAAAAAAAATCAAGACAATCTTGTTAATAGAATCAGTTTGGATATATTTTCAGAGGCAAGCAGCTGGATATATACAATCTGTGGGGCCAACACGTTAGAAGTGTGCTGTACCAAGACAAGGAATAGCAAGAAAACATTTACAAAGATTTGACATTTGTCAGATATATTTGTCATCAATTGCTCTAGGCAGAGATCAGCTATATTCTCCCTGTCATACTGGAGACTGAAAACTTTGATTTCCAGCTACTTAATCATTCACAATTGCTGGATTAGTAGCAGAAGTTTCTGTGTACCAGAGGAGTCACTACATCATCCTAAGCAAAGTGCTTAGCACCTCTTTGTCCATCTAGAAATGCCCTGGAACACAGTAACAATGGAGAAACACTCACCTTCTATCTGTCTTTGCTGACTGTGAACAAGTGACCAATTCATTCCCAGGAATTCTCGCAGGAGTCCTCGTTTTGGAAGATATTTCTGCAGCTGAAGTGGAGTTTGGCCTTGGTATCTTGACTCCCTCCCCTTTCAAGGGCTGTGCATCTTTGCAGGGTGGCTTGATGTTTTCTGGTTCAACAGAAAGAGTCACAGGATCACACACTGTCCAAAAATCAGGAGCACGGACAACAGCAACCAACTGACAACACTGAAAAAGCCAAATATTCCACCTCAGAATGAACTCCTACTGTGCACACCTGAATGCAAAGGCTTTTACAACTGATGGAAAGGTAATTTGCTGTTACATACTACAAATATTACCATTCAGTGAAGACTGAAAAAAAATCATAGAATCATTCAATAACACCAGTTAGATTTTTTTTAAAATTAATTATAATTTTAAAAAATAATATTTAAAACTAGAAATGCCTACAACTTTAAGAACAAGCAATAGTGAAAACCTTAAATCTTGATACCACAGGGTGACTTTTCAGAACGCTCAGAGGAGTCATTTCTGATTGCACCAAATCCAGTTGCAAGGTGCTGGGCTGCCCCTCAGTCTGTGCCACACAAATGGGAAGACAATCAGCACTGCAAGTGAGCCATGAACAACTTACCTACTGAGCTGGGCTGATAGACAGTTTTACTTGTGCTTAGGACTGGTTTTTGGGGCACACTTCGCTTCTTTATCCGTTCCATTAACGATTCAAAGCTGTCATCGGAGCTGTCTGACTCTACTGCCACAGTGGGCCATTTATTTTCTGTACTCTTTTCACAGCTTCTTTCTTTCCTTCTAAAAGGCAAATCTGGACTGCCTTTGGAAACTGACCCTGTCAGGTTTTGCGGAGGTGAAAGTTTTGTGCACCTCTGACTCTCTTTCCAGTCTTTTACTCCCCCTTTTTGCTGCTCATGCCATGGACTTTCTACAAAGACAGAATCTTCAGTGTCACTCGAACTGTCTGCAAAATGCAATTCTTGGCAGCAAGTGCTTTTCTTTCCAGAACTCATCAACTTCCTCGGGGTCTGAAGATCCTTCTGTGCTGCAATCCAAAAGAAAGAGCTTAAAGTTTTGGCAGTTGCATTTAGGAGGCCTGCCTTTGTCTTAACACCAAAAAAAATCCCTTGAAAGATAGGAAAACACAAATAGAGAGGAATCTTTGCATTTGCTTTACTGTGCCCTGCTCATTTACCATTTTACTACATGAAAAGTCACTGGAAGATATATTAAAATAAGGTAGCCTGCCAACAAAACTTCTGACATCCCAGATTTGTCAAGATCAAGGGATCACGTCAGATCTACAGGAGATTATTTTTTTCCAGTGATGCTTCTGGTCCACTTTGCTTCACCCATTTCCCCTCCAGACACCATTCCACTGGCTTTCCACAGCTTTTCCCAGTCTGCAGCTGGCACACACTTTTCAGGGTTCACATTCACACGAGCTGAAAGAGATCCTGCCCTTCCTGATCAGGGGTCAGCTCTCTCAGAGATTTATGCTACCTTTCCACTCATTAAAATTCCCACCTCATATTTGCTGTTGCACAATTACTTGCCATTCTTTTTTGTGCTCTTTCTCACTTTAAAGTCCAAGAAGAAATCATCTGAGTCATCAATGAAGTCTTTCAAACTGAAAATAAATAAATAAATGAATTAAATAACGTGAAAAAAGGCAGGATTAAGCAGGAAAATACAACAGTAAATTCGCCCTACTAAAAAAGCAACCCAAAAAAAGCCACCCAATATAACACTGTTATTGTTCACAACAAATGATACTGACTACATCCATAAATAGGAACGGCAAAGGAGCGTTTACACTTCCAAACATCCCATTTTATCTCTGTCCTGAACATACAGACTGGACACATAACAGTTCTGTCTGCACTCACTCCTATACAGGTATCTGCCCATGAATCACTAGAACTTCTCATTGTTTCTCTTATATTCTGCTTAATAAATATGATACAGAAAACTGTTATATGAACACAGGAAAGTAATTAATTACAGCACCCACCTTGCATCTGCCTTTTTAGGAACACTTTTGGGAGTTTTCATTCTGGCTAAAACTAAACCAAGAGAAGATTAATTAAGAACAAGGTTCTGCTTCTTTTCTTAGGCATTTTTAAGTTTGCAACTAGTAAAAATTAAGTCTTTAAAAAACGCGAACTTGTCTCTTGGCACATAAAATTTAACTTCAGTCTTTCCTACAACTGGCACCACAGTGACAGGATGGCAGTAGAATGGCTTTGCAAATATTCTGCTCCAAGCCCCAGCTAGTTCTCTCAGCCCCCTTCCATGACAGGTAGCACATCACTCAGCAGCCTCCCTGAAAGAGGAGCCAGGGGAAGGAGCAGACTGTCAAATATTTAACTTCCAAAAAAATTACAGAAAAGTGAAAAATGACCTAATGAATGGACAGTATTGAAATATTTATCAGACTTAAAAGTCCAGAGGTAGTGCAGGAGCTATATACAGCACATTTTATTTCAGCTGGTAGTAAGGCTTAAGATCATTCACGTGGCACTGAGCTGGAGCACAGCAGGAACTCCAAAGCAATGAGAAATCTGCTTTAAATGCAGCTGGACCAGCACAAGAGTGATATGCAAAGGGTAAAATAAACAGGTTCAACTTGCTGCCTTACCATTTCTACCACGTCTGTTAAATACATAAGGATAAACATACTGCAAGGTTTACAAACCCATAAATTATTACCAGTTTGAAACCCACTTGAGATGTGGCAGAGCCATGATCAATCCAGCTAATGAGTGAGTTAACAGAACTCTTGCAACAGGAAAAAACCCAACCAATAGTGCACTTAACTACCCCAGCACACAGTGAGAGTTACAGTGGCTGTTACCATTTGTTTGCACAGGCTGAACACAAAGGTTGGCTGGTTATGCACCACAGAAGCCACCACATACAATTTAGTATTCAATCCCAAGACCTTGAGCCACTGTGACAACTCAAAAACCTCTCTCTGACTGGTTAAGACTAATGCAATAAAAGCTATGTCAGGTAAGAGGAAATTGTGAGTTCAGAATAGGAACTGCTCAGAGAAAAGGTTTATTCAAAGATCTTTCGTGGATTAAGAAGAAAGCGAGTGACAGGGAACAGATAAAACTGAGGCAACAACAGAAATGTAATGCAAGGCAAAAAGCATCCAAAACTGAGGCAAATTAAAAAACACTTCCTGTGGCATATAGCCACCAAGGCTGCGCTGCAAGGACAGAATGTACTTTGCAGCACAAGCAGTGGAAGAAAATAATGCGTAAAAACACTTCACTATAACTAGAAATGTGTCCTTCTCATAGTCCAGAAAACAAACTGTGACTTACACGTCTCAAATTCGTCATCGCTGCTGGAAGACAAGTACCGTGCCTGGCTGCAAAAAATGGAATGCAGAACATTAGGTCAGTGGGAAGTGGATCTGAATCTCCACTGGCCTGAAACACCTATGAACACCCAGAACAAATATGGACTGGGAAAAACTGACCATCACAAATAGGCTGAACTATTTTAACTGTTTAAAACACAAATATTACAAACTTTAATATATAAGTTCTAGCAATCGTAATGCGATCTGGTAGAGAAGTGTGTTACAGTAAGTCAGAAAGCTGAAATCACGCACTGATGAGTAATCAAAATGCACTCTAATGTGGTTGCCATGAATATTTAACAGTGCAGCAGCTCTCCCAAAGCTCTTTCAGGAGGCAGAAGGGAGGCATTACCACCAGCCTGCAATCCTCACGCAAATGTCCAGGCAAGCTGCGCTCCCTTTACCAAATGATTTACTTCATTTTCTGCCAACCACCACGCATCAACAACTTCGAAAACACAACAAGCAATTTGCTTAAAAACAGGAAGGCAGCTTCTTTTGATTAAAGCTATTTAAAC
Organism: Pseudotriccus pelzelni; assembly: GCA_035584735.1. Classification (NCBI taxonomy): domain Eukaryota; kingdom Metazoa; phylum Chordata; class Aves; order Passeriformes; family Tyrannidae; genus Pseudotriccus; species Pseudotriccus pelzelni. The sequence goes on along the minus strand of JAWMRA010000146.1, from coordinate 16,345,125 downwards.
TTTAAAGACTGTAACTGTGAAACGTGCTAATAGATACCAACTGCCACGAAACAAATGGGGGCGTAATCTAAAATTACAGATCAATATAATTAAGTATTGTAACATATTCTATATGTAATATAACATGTACCATCCAAAATGTAGCATATTATAATACATAATGTACATAAAATTGTGCATTATATATTATACGAGACATCATTTAGTCTAGTAGATTTTCTATATGCACACACTATTTACAATACAGTATTTTTTCTATATATGCACTATATATAATTTAGTCTAGTATGCTTTCTATACACACACTATAATACAGTATATTTTTATATATGCACTATATATATTTCTTTTATATATAAAATACGTACAATTATATAAAATATGTATATTATATAATATATAGTATATACAAATATAGAGAATATATTATATAAACCTAAATATATATACATATATACACACATATATATACATATATATGCTTATGTGTATATTATATATGTGCATATACATGTATATGCATCTACATATATGTGCATATACATGTATATGCATCTACATATATGTGCATATACATGTATATGCATCTACATATGTGCATATACATGTATATGCATCTACATATGTGCATATACATGTATATGCATCTACATACATACAAATGTATATAGGTCTATATTTATATATTAACTTTTCTATGTTTATATATTATACATACATAAAATTTCAATATAAGTTAACTAAAGCAAGGCAGGACACGAGGAGCCCTGGGCCGGGTCGCTCACCTTCCGCCCCGCCGGCCCTGGCTCCCCGCGGCCGCTCTCCCGGGGCTCCGCCCTCCTGAAGCCGGTGTCCCGTCCGAGCCCGCAGGGCCCGGCCCCTGCCCGGCCGCGCTCCCGGCCCGTGCCCGCCCTGCCCCGTCCCGCGGGCCCCGTCCCGGCCGCCCCGGCCCCAGCGCGGCCCGGGCCGCTCCCTCCGCCCGCTCCATCCCCGCGCTCGAACCGCCCGCGCCCCTCACGCCTTCCGGGGCACCGCGCCTGCGCACACCGCCCCGCCGCACAAACAGCGCCACACCGCTCAAACTGGCAAACCAAAGCTTTATTTTTCTGTTGTGGTGGGTTTTTTTAATTTTATTTTATTTTTTTTTAAATTCCTTTTTTTTTTTTTTTTTTTTAAGTTTAAAGTCTTTGCTACAGTACCTAGGACTGCACCCCTATACATAATTAACAATCATTCCTGAAAGATCTGTATTTGGCACCAGTTTGTGTTTACCTCAAAACACTTGTGGGGAGGATTAATTTAAAATCAAATTTGGTTGTTTTTTTTTTTATTATTATTTTTTTCCAACAGAATAGGAGCTGCCATCATGAAGCCAATTAGCTGAGTTATTGGAGAAGCTTAAAAAACAAAACAAAACAAAGTCCTTATCTTAACCAACACATTACAGAGATCTCCAAAACAGAGGTCAAACATTAAAAGGCTGATATAGGCTCAAGTGGTTTATAAAACCTATAAAAAAAGACTACACCAGCACATATGCCCTTTCAGTCCACGCAGTTTAGAAATTAACACAGGGAGCAACTCGCTAGCTGGAAATCTTGTCATGGGAGAACCACATATATACCAACAGGACTACCCAAAATCAAATGTTAAAATGCTCCAATTCCCAATCCACATAAAAGGAGAGCTTCATAGGAAGATTAAGTCAATCCATGGTATCATAATTGGTTGGGCAGTTCAAAACTTCCCCCAGCAACCACTTTGTCACTCATACACACAGGCTCAACATGTACACGGCTCAATCCCATTCAAATTCCTCATGGAATAAAACGATCCCAGGCTCTATTGAGTCTTTCCCTATCATGCAAGAAATAGGTCTGGCTGTGCTTTGATCACCATCATGTATTACTTCAGCCACAGAGTACCAGGTGGATTAAGTAGAAATGCACAGTTTTTAGCTCGCTGTCTCTGCACAAGTGTCGGAGAGGCTCAGTTCCTGGAGAATTCCGGGTGGGCACAGGCAGTCTCCCTTCATGCAGACTCACTGGCCTCCACTGGCTTGATCATGTGGTCAGGTTTGTTGCCTGCAGCGTAGTGATCCCACATCTGGAGGTAGAGCCGCTCCAGGTCCGTCGTGTACTGCTTCGTGTTGAACAAAGGGCTCGATATTCTCTGCTTCCAGACTTTGCCACGGATTTTTTTCAGGCTGCAAAGAGTGAAAGCGGTCATGGGAGGTTCCAAACACTACACAATACTGTTTTAATTCTGCAATCTACTGTTTTCAGCTAGCCCAGAAGTGCCTGTACAACTGTTTCAAAAACAGCTGCTCCCCCACTGTTTTATCCCCTCATCATTTCTCTGCAGACCAGCACAACCACTTCAACTCACAAGAGCTGGGACATTATCTCGTTGAATTATCTCTACTGCAGTAATATTTTACAGTGTAATTTTACCTTGAAGTCAGTGACAAACTGCCTAATCTTCAATTTAAAAAGAATTAAAGGTGAACTGTATTGCACTTTTTACAATTTTGCACGTTTCTTCAGAGCAGGCAGCATTTTAACTCAACTGGGAGTTCTGTTAAGCTTACTGTACAAGCTGAATTAAGTGCACACTGAATTAAGACACCTCTAGCAGACGACTGTCCAGCTACTTTAAACAGTAAAATATCTGCAGAATTAAAACTACTGATGTCTCCGTGCCCAAAACCAGTATTTTACATCCTTGATATTACCATATTACATAGTCCAAGTTTACTTACTATTCCAGGTCAGTTCCCAGTTTCACAGCAATGTCCTCATACTCCTGTCTACTTTTTGCAATGAGCTCAAGACAACCCAGGCAAGTGAGCTGTGAGGCAGCAACTCGTGAGGCAAGAGTCTCTCCTGAACAGAAGAAAATAAAGAGCAAATCAAAACCAACAAAACCAATCAGGATGAAGTTTATTAAGTAACATATTCCATGCTATGAGTTACTTTCCTTCTGCCTCCACAAGAGGCAAAGTTTGTTGGGCTTGCTGTTATTAAAAAATTACCAATATTCCAACCCACGTGTTCAGTGTAGGTTTCCTGTTACCTGGCATAGTGACCATTGGAGTCCCAGCCCAGAGCACGTCCATCCCAGTTGTGTGCCCGTTACAGAGCGGAGTGTCCAGGCAAACATCAGCCAACTGCCCTCTCCTCACATGCTCTTCTTTGGGGGCAACAGGCGAAAAGATGATTCTGTTTTGGGCCAGACCCAAGTTTTGTGCGTACTGCTGAATATTGGGCTCTCCTACAGCTGGGAAACGCAGCAGCCACAGCACACTGTTTGGGACTCTTTTTAGGATCTGTAACAAAAATAAGCAGCAAACTTTTCTCAACAAGAAACAGCATTTTCCACGGAGAAGTTACCGTTTTAACCTGCATGAAGTTTCTGCTAACCTGCACAGAACTGCTGTTCCAGAAGCCTGCCCTTAGATTGCATATCAGCCCCAGATACTCACATTAGCCCACATCTGTAAGGTGGAAGGATCAATCTTATAGAGCTGGTTGAAGTTGCAGTACACAACAGCATCCTCTGGTAAGCCGTACTGAGAGCGGGTGGTAACAATTATAGTCCGTGGAACTTCTTCGCCAGTGGCTGCTTTGTTGTTGATCTAAAGGGAGGAAAAACAGCTACTGAAACGCTGAACTTGCAGAAAACAAGAGCATGCCCTGTGGAATTGTCCTGAGACACTGCAACATTTGTTAGCATCATAAGTTACTGTAAGCATATCTTTGGTTTTATTATACAAAACAAAATTGTCTACTTACCCACAGCAAGAATTTAACTGGTTTGTGTACACGCTTGTGGATGCCACAATGTTGCAACCACCAAGGCAAAAAACACTGGGCATTTTCATGCCCTTCCTATATCTCCCCGAAATTCCAAGTAACTGGAATAATTGGAAAGAAGAATCATATAAAGAGGCATTACAAATGGAATCTACCCTCCTTAAGGTAACTTAATTTCTGTGAGACCAAAAATAAAACTTAAAGACAGAATTAAAAAGCAAAGGTGTTTTTGTTTGGATTTTTGTGGTTTATTTTTGCGTGGGTTCTGTGGGGTTTTCTGGGAGTGGTTTTTTTTTTTTTAAGATAAAACACAACAGGCACAGAACATAAAGTCAAGACTAAAGATACAGACTCATATGCAACTGATGGACTGTAAGGAACTATCTGACAAGGAAATAATGGAAATGCTAAAAATTAGAGGCGTTAACAACAGACTTTCAAGAAAGCACAGATCTTACAGCCTTCACAAAGAACAGGAATATGCTAATAAAAAACAACAGGATGAAGATGGGATAACAAAAATACCATGCAAGGGTCTTGAGAATTAGTAAAATGGAAGCATGATTTTTAATGTTTTGGGTTGGTTTTTTTTTTTAAATAATGACATGCAATGATGGCATCAAAACCAGATAAAAATATCAGTAGAGACAGGGCAACGCAGCTACTTAGAGCCTTTTCCTCCAAATACCTATTTTTCATATGTATGTATTTAAAATTCAGAGTAGTGGCAGTGCAGGCAGCCACTGATGACACACCTGACGTGAATGACAATGACTCACTGTCACTGACTCCATCAGAAGATGCACGTGATAACTTAGTTCAACAGAACCTGGTAAAAGTGCTCAGCTCTTGTCCACCTATGCCAAAAAGCAGCTGGTATCAGCACAAAGAAGTGTTACATTAGTGTGACTGAAAGACAGAAATCCTGTTTTAAGAGTACAGAGACAGAGCTTACAGTGTTTCGTTGTGGTGGTGGAGTGTTAAGGCAAGAATTCTCTATGAGGACAACAACTTCAGAAATAAATGCCAATAAGCTTACTGACCAAACTACGACATAACATATTATCAGCTCAAAGGAAAGTCTCAGTTGTGAACAAAACTCAAAAAGAAACCAAGGCAGGAGATTATGGATAGAGCAGCAGTAACAAAAGGGCTCATAAAATGATGTCAAATGATGTCCCTCCTGAGAGACTAAACTGAGTACCACACACGAGATAATGAGTTATGCCAGTGTCAGAATATGGTATTTCTAAAAAGGAAGAACTATTCTGCAATGGACGAAGCGTGAAACAATACCAGGAGCTGTCACTAAAATCCCATTAACTGTTAAGCACTGAGAGGTGGTGATGTAGTGCACGGTTCTGAAAAATGTAAGGAGATGAATAAATGTTGTTGAGATACAGTGGAATAAAACTTGGCCTCTATTCTGTTACTGAGCAACTTTTTTTCTAAAGGAAAAACACAACTGAAACCGAGTAACAAGTCACAAATCCCTGTAGGCTGCAGGGCAAAAGGCAAATCTTGCCTTCAAACAACCAAGTGTGGCCTTTATGCAACATGAATTAATTTCTTTGGACTTTAGATACCTCTAGATACAATTCCTGTATCTCTGGGGGGAAAGATCATCTTCCAGTACATCTGTGGCTTATAATGAGCTTTCTTCAATATGAGAACTAAACAAATCAACATGATAGAAGACACATTTGCTTGGAGGTCTTTCTTTCTTGTTATATTCAAACATATATAACATAAAACGCAAGAGAACAGTGTCCTGAAGCGCCTCACCTGAGTAGTTGCTAATCCATTACTGATGTTGAATCCATTGATAGTAATCTGAATCTGCCCACGATTAATCATCTCAATGACAGCTTCTGCAATGGTGTTCATGGGGATGACTGGCATACTGAGGGCGGCATTGCCATCGGCATTTTCACAACTGTCAGGACACTTCATCTGCAATATATCACACAAGTGTCAGAGACAGGACTTCAGACTGTACACAGGAACATGGGACTTCAGTCCCTCAACACTGAACACAGGCAAGAGCAGCTCTCACCTTAACAATTTTGACATCGGGGAGGCTGTCAAGGAAAGCCTTCAGGTCAATGCCATTCAAAACAATCCTGTTATCATAAATATGACCATTGGACTTGAAATCAATGACTGCTTTTTTCTGTTAAAAAAAAAATTATTTAAAAAAGTTAAATTCCCAACCAGGTACCATGTAAGTGCCATTTTATAAAGACAGCTGTGAAAAATGCTTCTTGCCCTGTCTCCCAGCGTACCTTCAGATGGGGGAACATGTTGGCGTGGTCTCCAATGAAGAAAGTGTTTGGCATGTAAGCTAATTTCTCTGAATACTGCTCAGCCACCTCAACTGGGGAAGTTTCTTTATCTGTGATGATGTAATCCATGAACAATGCCCCACTGGTTCCAGGATACCCTAGCCACATTGCCTGAAAAACAAGCAAGCAAAGCTACAGTTTCAGGTGCATCACAAAAATAAATGAAGTTTAAAAATCAATGAATTTTAAGTTACATTTTCCACCTACAGATTCTTCTGCTTTATCAACTGAAGATCAACAACTACGTCCAAACTTCAGAACCAAGACAGTGATCAGTCCAAGGATGTTCTAAAATTGATCCGTCAAGCAAAAGCTGAAGGATCCAGAACACTAACCATCAGCAATTACAGCTCCTCTGGGCTGAGACAATTCCTGGAATCTTAGAGTGACTCCAATTCAGGCTGCTCCCATTCTCCTTCCATAAGCATTTTAGAAAATCCTTAGTCTAAAAAAGGAACTCTGACATTGATTCTGACTTATGGTAACTAGAATTTCATTAAGCCTAAAGAGATTAAAACCCAACAACTCAATCAATTGCTTTAAATACCCTTTCTTTGTTCTCACTACGGCAAGACAGGCAGTGGTACAGAAACATCTTAGAATTAAGGAGTCCTCTCTCAGGACCCTGTCAATTGTCCATAAAGCACACAAAAAAGCCCCCAAACTGCTGTTCTTAAAAAGAATGATAATATTTGTCTTGCATATTCTAAGTCTCAAGCCTCTCTTGCCTACTAGCCAATACAAGCCTTCATTGTTCATTCCATTCTGCCAGAAAAAGAGAAGCTCTTTGTGCTCAGGTGGGTTTTTTTGGAGATACAGAGCCCTGTGATTTAGTTACCTGAATAGGTGCTGGTCTCAGGGCAAACAATTCATTTCGGGCTCCTTTGGTGTAGCCATTCATGTTGATGAGAATGTGTATCCCATCCTGATGGATGCGATCTGCTGCTTTGCCATTACACGGTATCTGAAGAATAAACAAATACATAATTTAAAGTTCTTTCTTTTTCCAGCCTTTCAGTAATAAATGAGGTTAGTCACGAGCGTACCAATGGAGAGATGTCAAGGCATTAACACCAAAACATCTAGAAATTCCAAATTCTCAAGACATCAGCCTAATACAAGAAATGACTGCAACTAAAAATCTCAAAACTACAAGTTGGATCTCTTTCTTCATTTACAAGAATTTAAGTTTGCATCAAAGACCGCTCACCTGAGATAGGTCAATGAAATGATTTGCTTCAGCCATCACTTTCACACGGAAGTTTGTCCCATCATCAGGACTCAGGGCGTAACAGAACACCTAGAATAGGAGGCACCAAAAATTCAGTATCTGCAACAACTTGCTCACAAACTAACCGTGCTATAAAACATATGGTATTGCAACTTTAAATTGTATCTAGTTTCATACAAATCATATTAATTTGTGTGGCATTTGCCAGCTGAGAAAGAAGAATTTTTTGGACACATCTGAACCAGGGCCCAGTTTTACCTAGTTCTAGTGCCAGAGTATGGCACTGCACCCTGCACAAACATACAGACATTGCTCTCATCAGTGCAACGGAAAGCAATTTTAACAGACAGATTTGCATAAGCATTGAATTTTTTAAGAATGTCTTCCACAAGACACCTCTGAATGTTTAATTAGCGAGAATCATAATTATGACTCAGGTTGAACAGACAAGCCTTGTGGGGAAGATTTTTAACAGTGACTAATTCACCCAATTAAGAAACTGCAACTCTATCTGAAAAACAGACGACAGACTATGTGAAAGAGCATCTTTAGCCAACACAGGACAGACACACAGAGAACAAATAGAAACCAATACACAGAGAACTTACCATGCAAGACAAAAGTATGGTCTTAGTAAAATAATAGATAACTATTTAGTATTTAAATTAAGCTCTGTAGAGCTTCATAAACTAGAACATGAAAGACAGGCCTTTGTCTTGAGCTGATTCAAGGTTAAATGGGACATTCTCCCCATACCTCTTGTATTCAGACCACCAATTTAATTCTTTCAGGAAAAAACCTACGAGTTACAATTCAATCCTGTGGCCCTGTCACAAAAAATTCAGACTGAAGACTTCATGACCAGAAAAAAGCAAGAAAGTAGGAGAAAAAAGCTCCAAAATAGAACAAACAAAAAGATTAACAAAAAGCACTTTTGCAAGAAGAAAGTACTTGCAACCCTTTACAAAAATAAGCAAATCTGTATGAGTTGGAAAACAGGAGCTCAAAACTGAGGCAATTTAGACAGTCATGGGACAAACAACGTTAACTGGAAATGAGTTCTATTTACAGACTCAATCCCTTAACACAACACCCACATAAATACAGACGTGACTGTGTTCAGCATTACTAAACTGTATATTCTCCTTCTGCAGAAAGCATAGGGTGTCACTGTCTTTTGGAAAAGAGGTAACCAGAGCAATCTGAAGTTCACTTTTGTGACTCAGGTACCCTAGAGAAAAATGCACTTCAACACAGCAGCAAAGTGAACAAGAACAAGGTTCAGAACTGTAAATCAGATAATCAGGCAGCAGCACCTTGATGCCGCTTACAGCCATATTTAAAGCTTTCAACATGCCATTCGTGATTTTTACCTCAAATTTGTCTGGGTTATGCATGCCTGGAATGGACTGCATGAGGTGTGAGGTTGGATGGTTTCCAAAATCAGAGCTCACATAGCCAATACGAAGTCGACCTTCGCTGGCCTTCAAATCCTTGGGATGCTCATATGGTGGCTTGTGAAGAACGTTGATCTGTCAAGAAAACAAACACAACTGTTCACAAACTCAGGAACCAAAACCAAAATCTAAACAGAGGGACCAAAAAGCCCCTGTGAGTTTGCAGAATTAGCCTTATTACACAAAGTCCTCCAAAGCAGAATCACAACAAATACTCAAGGGCTGTCGTGCCTTGCCCCAAGAGCCCTTCAAACAAAAGCTCTTCACTGAAGGCAAGGTCAGGTTCCAAGCACTATGGATGCTGGAACTGACCAATCAATACTCTCACACAACTGCCTGAAGCTGCTGTCAGGGAAGAGTAATTTACTCCCTCCGTTTTTCAAAATGCCCCTCATTACTTTGGAAAACATGATGAGCAACACTTTGTCCCATCTCTTTACACGTCAGTGACTCAGAAAGCTTACAGGAGCCAATACTATTTGAGTATTTAATTCTGAGTAGGAACAGGCAAAGCCACAAAGCACTTCAACCACAGCGGGCCTGTATAAAAACTTCCTACCTTGTCCAGACAGAGATTTCCATGTCTCTCAGCAATAGCCTTCCTAAAACTGTGAGAAAGGGGATACAGCATGCTATGATGTGGGTGGACAGAAGGCAGTCTGTTTTTCTCCAGCTGATCAGCTACAATGCTAACCAGCTTCTTCATCCTTTCATCATAGTCTGTCCAGTCACAGACAATCTAAAAAAAAAAAAAAAAAAGGAAAACTTAAAAGAATATTAGGACAACACAGCTACCTGTATCAGATATTTCACAGGTTCAGACTAACGTTTCCAAAAATGTGAGAACTTCAGTAGTTACTGCTGACAACTGTATAATCTTACCTTCTGATTTAAGACTTAAGTCTAACCCTTTTACATTTAAATTAGTAATTGATTCACGTGATCGAGCTCAGCATGTGCTGCAGACGAATCCTAAGAATTACAACCAAACCCCACCTCCCTCACCTGCAAACAGTGGGCCAGGTTGCAATAGGCATCTGGGAAATCAGGTTTCAGTTTCAGAGCGGTTCGGTAAGAGGCGATGGCTTCTGGTATATTCCCTGAATCCTGCAAAGGCACAGAGATGAGTCAGCAGGTAAAAATATCCTCAGGGTAACAACTCGCAGTGCCCCACCATGCTTTTCTGGGAGTGAATCATTCGCATGTGCTACCTTGTGAATCGAGGCCAGGTTGCTGTGGGCATCAGCAAAAGCTGGGTTTATCTGAATGGCACGGGTGTAGCACTGCAGAGCTCCCTGGACATCCTGCATCTCCTTCAAAGTGTTTCCCATGTTAGAATAAGCATCTGCAAATGTGGGGCTGATTCTGAGAAGTAAAAATAATATGTCATGAACAAGAAAAGCTCCCTCTCCAACGAGAAACCATACCCAGACTTTTTGCTTTGCAGAGCAACCACGTGATTTAAAACACGCTGCTGTAAGCCACCTTCTGTATAAATCTGGGGCGCTTTCCTGTGAGGAATGGCTGGGACTATTACAGAGTATCCATTTACCTAATAGCCTCCTTGTAATGCATTAGAGCCTCCTGCAGCTTTCCCTGCTGTTGCAGGACACTTGCTAAGTTGGAATGCGCAGCAGCAAACTCTGGAAATACCTGGAATAAAAAGTTGACACTGTCTCTCAAACGCCACGAGCAGACCATAACAAAAAATACTTGTGCAGTTATTACACTTCTTTTTTATACATATATTTAATATATATATTAATATATTTTCTTTCATTTTTTTTCTAACTCAGGTCTCCAAGCAGGAAGTCCTCCACTTAAGAGTGCAAAGGGAAAAACCCCTATGTCCTATCACACATTCCCACGTGGAGTTCCCCAGCTCTCCCTCCCGTTTGGCTGTACCTCCAGAGCCTTCCGATAGAGACGGACGGCTTCCTCGATATTGCCCTGCTCCCGTTTGATGTTTGCCAGGTTGTTGAGAGAGTCTGCGTGAGTGGGGCAAAGTCGAAGAGCCGTATTGTAGCATTCTTCTGCTTCTACCACCTTCAAAAAAAGGGACACAGTTAATATGGTAACACTTATTGTAAGAGCCCTGTGTGTGAAATGTCACGATACAATCACTTTGAAGGCCCAAGGTGGAGATTTCCTGAATTATTCTTCCTTCTGAGTAAGTAAACGAGGATAGCAACCCATCTTAATAAAGCTGGTGACACCTGGTGTCTAAAAAAACCCATTCACTCTGCTTTTAAAAGGAAGAAAGTGCTCCTTACACTGCCTTTCTCCTTCAAGGCATTGGCCAAGTTGCAGTAGGCGTCAGGGAAGTGGGGCTGGAGCTCAATAGCCCTCCTGTAAGTGTCTATTGCCAGGTCTATCAGGCCTTGCTCGTAGTACACACAGGCAAGGTTGCCGTGCACAACGGCGTGGTTTGGACTCAAACTCAAGGCTCGGAGATAAGCTGCTACAGCTCTGTAACAAACAGATAATAAAGAGAACGTGAGCAACCATCCACAGAGCAGAGATTATACTAATTATACTTCCCTCGTTATAAAAATGACCCCCAGAAAAGCCCACAACTTGAAGGGATATGGATCATTAACACATATATCCATCCTGTTAAGATGTTAATAAAAACACAGAAGTACTGCCTGAATTAAAAGCTTGATCACAGGAAGAATTATCATTTTTCATGGTATTTTAAAGCTAGGCTGAATTCTGTAATGATTGGCAGACTAGAAGAAATGCTGGGTAAACCAGAAATGTCTTCCTCCAACTTGATGCCACATAGTGAACAATGAAAGTCTTCAGACAAACAAATTTTCATCTACTTTTTTTAAATATTCTTCATTACTAGGAAAAACTTCTTTTCCTCTGCTCCACTTTTTTTCCAGTTTATTATTCATCTAGATAGTATCATGTCTTTATTCTCTGCACTAACCTACCACGATTTACTGAGACTTCAAACAGCACTTTGTTCAAAGGTGAGATCTTTAATTATATGCTCCTATAGCACTACATAAATGGCTGAAGTATTCAAATTTCTAGGAAAATCATAACAGTATATGTAGTAAGTAAATGCTAAAAAGGTCACGTAAAATGAAGAAAACATGCCCCTGTTTGGCCCATTAATTTGTGGTTACATCAGAAAGCACTGAATGATTTAGACTGCATGCAATGCAACTAGATTAGAATTAATTAGCCTGTTCCCTGCAAGCTTTTATTAAATTTGGGGCCACAAACCACAGCTACCAGAAATTGTAAACCAATTAACAGATGCAATATGGTACATTGCATGTAAACAACACAGCCTGGACCGCTTTCCATAAACAGAAGATTGAAGTATCAGATTAGGGGTCTCAGAACAAGTCAGTTCAACAAGATAGCAGCAGTGTTGCAACCCAAGGCAGTAACACGATGCCAACACATCATAAATACAGAATATTCAATCAGATGCTGAGCTGTATTCCAGCATTTCAGTTTGTCTTACACAGTAGGGAAATTTTAGAAGGGACCCACTTGTAAATCGTGTCCTGAATCACAAAATGAAAACAGAATTCAAGCATTTGTGCCTTTCTTGGACACCTTCACCCTCCCCAGCCTTAACTTCAAGGCTGAATCAGAAACTCTCACTTTTGACAACATAGTAACTACAAAAAAGCAACATGAAAAAATACATTCCACAGGATTTTTTGTATTTTTCTTAAATTCCAGTAGCCTGGTCTGTCTCCACTTCAAAGCCATTTGCTTGCTCAGCTTACAGCTGAGCTTACTAGCCCTGCCCAAAGACACTTTACAGAAGGAACATAATCTGTATCTTGATATATCTGACAGGCCACTGAGAGCAACGGTACTGATCTGCTTACCTGTCAAATATCCTTGCCTCCTTCAGAACATTTCCCAGATTGATGTAAGCATCCAAAAAATTTGGGTCAAGTGTAACGGCCTGAAAATATTTTTGAAGTAACAGTTTTGAGCATGAACACAAAAACATTCTCTATGAAGCTCAGTGGTTTGTTGCTTGTTAAATTTGATAAACACAATCTGTAAGCATCTAAGACTTCACCAATAACCTAGTAAGGAAGAAAAACTATATAAACCAATCACAGAGCAAAGTTATTTATCTGTGCTAGCATTTACTACCTTTAAATTTATTCCTCTGCTTACCTAGTCAGCTGCAACTGCTGCAGAATAAAGTGCTAAGTACTTCACATTAGGCTGATCCTACTTAACATTATCTGTGTTGCTATGCTATGTTGCCTTTAACTTGTTTTTATGGGGAAAAACCCTCAGAAACCTTATCCATACCCTTCATCCACTGCAAAGTAAGAGAGCATTTTAAAAGTTTAACAGCGCAGAAAAACAGAGACAAGTTTGACAAGATCAAGGGCAAACACCTTACGTGTGCAAAGGAAATTCTGTATCCATTTAACTGAAACATTTTCACTCCCTTCAAAACTAAGAATATGCAAAAAAAAACCCACTTCAGAACTGATGAAGTTACCGAAGCTGAGCTACAAAGCTACACATATTTGACAAGCCCCACTTGTACAGTCTCATGGGAACTATTAATTCCACATTAAAACACTTCATCATCTCTCATGAACAGATCCAAAAAAAATAAAAATCCTGAGCAGCTAAAATTTTTGTTGTAAATCTTATGTCATAAATATCAGGAAGTAACTGCTGCCACAGCTTAAATCCAGTTTTAGAGGACGTTAGAAACTTAAGAGGTCAGTACAAAATGAATTAATAGGCCAGTTAGATATTAACTGGAAGGTATCAGACAACTAGTTAATGACATCAATCTAGAAAAGTCTGAAACAACAGTCGTGAAAAATAACCCTGGAGCAGAGGAATTCATGTGCCACTTAAATTGTTCTCAGTTACTCAAAGCACAGTAACACTTGAAACAAAAATTACAAAAGCCATTTTAAGCACCAAGTTGTTTCTTCCTCACACACATGAAACAGGCAAAACATTATTACCATCAGATCAGATTTTTAAAAAAATTAATCTAGAAAAGGACTGGAAAACATAGGGTGTTAACTAACAGTTCTCCACTACCAAAATACTTCTGTTATCTGCAAGCAGAGAACTGCATGTATGTTAAGATCTAGCAGAGAAGCTGAGACTCCCTCAGGAAGTTACCTTTTCAAAGTGATGAATTGCAAGCCAAATTTCTCCTTGGGCATTGAAAACACAGCCAAGATTACTCCAAGCCACTGCAAAGTTTGGTTGAGTCTCAATTGCTTTTAAGTAACAGGCCTTGGAATAGTTAAAGAAGAGAGATACAAGGGAAGGGGAATATTTGTAAAAAGAAAAAAATGAGAGAAAACAATTGTTAGTATGCATTCTCTAACCAGCCAAAAGTGACCCTGCAGTATAGGCTAGCTTGCGCCAAAACTAATGCGCTGCAAACTGTTGTTGATCCTGCGCCAGCGCAAACCAAAACCCAGGTGCAAGCCCACCATTTTTCAGTTATGCTGATAACAAAAAAAAAACACTCCTTCAAACACCAGGTCGCCACAGAAATCAGCTCAGAAATAATTCAAGTAGTTCACCAAAACATCTGCCACACTGAAGTGAGTAAAAACCAAAAAATTACCACGTTAAAAAAACACCACCATTCAGGAGCAAAATTGTGAAATACTCTAAATCAGACAGAAACTACTCTGGGGGGAAAAAAATCAGAAAAAAATATAAAAAAAGGTACAGGCACTCCACAGTTTTAAGCGTCCTTGTCAAATGAGATGACACGCCCACCCCGTATCTCGTTTCCCGGTTTCTCCAGATGCGTTTTAGTCACCTGCAGCTTCAAAACCTCAAATGACAGGATTGCATGAAGGTTTAGGTCCCTGTAATGCAAGCGCAAGAAATCGCTGCGCATCCTACCCAGCACGGCGCCACGCTATCGCTGCGAACTGCTTGGCTCTAGTGATGGCCCCAAGGTGCAGTGAACGGCCAACCAGAATCATTAATCTACCAGACAGGCCCACACAAAACTCTGCTTGTTAAATTTGGCGTCTGCACTCTTAAAATGCGTCAGAACCCAGTTCCATCCAAAGGGCCGCAGCCTGGAGCTCGGGCGGCCGCCCGATCCGAGATTAATCATCCAGTCAACCGTTCACGGGGGCTGTAATCGCACGCAATGCGCGTTACCGCTGCGCAGCCTTTGCGCTACTGCAGGATCACAGCGCATCATCAGAAGAGCAGAACGCTGCAATCCAAACAAAGAAGAAAAAAGGAAAAAAATGAACAACCAGAAGAGTTAGAAGCTTTTTACTATTAACTATCTCCAATTATTTCTTTAAAAAATATTTTAATTTACGTTTACTTTATTTCTTTGAAAGAATTTGTGGCTAATAGTATAAAATATTCTTACATTACTTGCTTGTAATTAAATATTTTAAGCTGTTTCTGAAGCCACAAGACAGAAGATTCAGGCATGGAGGCAAATGGTTTTGCTGTGGCAGTTACAAACCCGTTACCATATTTCTCATCATGTGACTTTTCGGTGCGTTCCTTGCTGGAAGAGGAGGAGGAGGTGTGTGTCTGCCCTAGATCCAGGCCTCGAGCTCCCTTCAGCGAGGCACCTTACGCATGGAATAGGAGGTTTCACCCACCTGAAACCTTCTAAATACAATATCAGTGGTGAAAAACCAAAAACAAGAGAGAAAATAAAACAAGATCATTAGTAAGAGTTCAACAAAGCAATTGCATTTTTTTGGATATGTCTTAACACATGGGAATGAGGATAATCTGTCTGTAACAAGGGAGACATGCAGAAGGGAGAGGGTTAATCGGGCAATTGCATACAGCAGGGACTTTTTTTTTTTGGAAGAAAGGCTCTGAAATATCTACAAAGAAATTAAATTTTAGTTCAAACTGTAAGGAATCTGCTGGCTTGATCTTTCAAATGGACTGATGACCAAAGAAACACGTTGCAATTTACTCAAGATGTTTTTCCTCGTTTATTAAGTTCTCACAAAACGGAATAACACTTTCAAACTAGGGTGTCTCCAGAGCTCTGAAACAAAGAAGTCAGCAACCTAAGGCAGGCGCAGTGTCTTGGCCTATACCAGTCACACTAAAGCTGCAGTGAAGTGCAATTCGTGTTAGCTGTCCGCTTGGTGGGCCAAGAACCAAGTGTCTCAAAGACTGTTCAACTCCGAATGCCGCTACACAAATGGTTTCAACCTGGATCCGACCAAATCAATCCGGCTGCCCTAGGGTGGTACACGCATCCAAGTTGTTCAGAGGAATCAAAACAAAAATTGAACTTTGAGCCTGCACTCCCCGTTACCCCAGAAAGATGCCTCCCCTCCCCAAACGGTGCTGCAGCCAAACAGACAGCTACGCTGTTCATACACTCCACTTCTGAGCATGCGCGTGGGGCTTGGAGTGACAGACGTGGAGTCCAGAGGGGTTCTGATTTCTCCACACTCCTCACCCCTGCAGCGCGGACGCGTAAGGTGGCTTGTAACATGACAAATTTCTTTCTGCAATCCGAATTTTAACGTGCCAAGAATTTGAAACTCATCTTGGGTGTTCGAATTCTCAGTTTAGGAAACGCACGACTGCTAGAAGCCACCTTTCCACTACAGCAAGTTTTCTTTTGATCAGTTCATTTACCAAACAAACCAGCTTTGTCCTTCCGATTTCTTTATTTTGGGGGAGGGAGGAGGGAAGACATGAAGAAAAGATATCGGGGGGTGGGGGTAGGGGGGTGGTGTGTGTCGCATACTGCAGCTATGGATTATTTACTAGCCTTTCTTCCACTATCGAGGGAAGGGAAAAGTTAAAAAGAATAAAAATCTTTAAAAGCCAATATTACAAGGTAACATTTGGATAAGTTTCTTCTCCACTTACAAGCCACAAAGGACTTTAGAAGAGCAGCATTTTCAATAGCACCTGCATCGTACAGGGATCTGGAGCTAACCACAGGCTCTCTGCTTGGCACCAGCAGGCAAGCCTCAGATCTGAAGGATTGTTACTTATTTCCAGATGAAAGCATGATGGAGCCCCTGCCCAATACTTCAGAATGGTATCAGATAGTCTAGTTCAGCAGCAAGGCTTGGTAATTTTCCATTTCTTGACTTAAACCAACTTTTTAAACATGGACATGCCATATCTTGCCCTGCAACTACTCTGGGGTGTTTCAGTGCCTTCAGTTTTCAGAAGTTTCTCGGACTGTCTGTAGATCAACGCAGCTTTGACGATTTGGTGCAAAGTT
Organism: Pseudotriccus pelzelni; assembly: GCA_035584735.1. Classification (NCBI taxonomy): domain Eukaryota; kingdom Metazoa; phylum Chordata; class Aves; order Passeriformes; family Tyrannidae; genus Pseudotriccus; species Pseudotriccus pelzelni. Next base: position 16,328,044 of record JAWMRA010000146.1, on the reverse strand, counting down.
CAAGTGTTCAAAACACTGACGTTTACATGTATTCTACCCAACACCTACCTTGGCTTCTTCCAAGCGACCCAGGGCTTTGAGCAGGTTCCCCAGGTCACTACGAACACAGTACAAGTCCTGAAAAATCAAAGTCACACCATCAGCTTTGGGACTTCAAAGGCCCCGCAGGTCTTCACAAAGAATTTGCAAAGGAATGACCCAGTCCACTACAGTTTATCTTAAATTCTTAATAAATACAACACAAACGTAAATTGTTTTTTACACAACGCACAATCTGACTGAATTTAGTACTGTAAAAATAAACCATAACGAATTAAAAAAGTAATCTCTCATACAAATCCTCTTTATACAAAAACGTAAAAGAAAACCATAAACAAACGCTCCCCCCAGCAGATTAAGTCCTT
>JAWMRA010000146.1:16280323-16327540 GCA_035584735.1 Pseudotriccus pelzelni | reverse complement strand
TGCTCCCCCCAGCAGATTAAGTCCTTTTGCCATATGTAAGTACTTGAAGTCCCTTCCCCCCCCCCCCCCCAAACCATGACTTTAAAGCTCCACTCTTAAGATACACCATTACTGTTATGGCTTTTAAACAGATATATAACGTGATTTTGCTTTCTGTATCCCAAAAGCAGTTTTTCTCCCTGTTCTGCCCACTAATCCATCCATTTGCAAACAGCTCTGCCACATGTTCTTGTTCTTTCATTTGTCTGAAATGAAAGCACAGGCTGCAATTGCATTACCTAGCAGTAAAGACCACAGAGAATGGAGACATTTTGTCAACACTAACAAAACGATTTTCTAACCTAAACAAAACTCAACTCTTGTAAAAAAGAAACACCATCTCAGATTACTGTAACCAGTGCATGAAATTAACTGGCCACACCATTTAGCATAGACAAGTTCAGGTAGGGTGAAGAACACCGAGAAATAAGATTCTGAGCTTTTGTTGGACTGGGTCTGCGTTTGCTTTTCCTAAGGGAAAATGACAGAGGCACACCAGACCCATGCTGCATTTGAAGTACTTTTTGTCAAAACATATGACAGAACACCAGCAGATACCTTCAACACGCTGAGCAGAACTATAAACCTTAATGAGAGCCATGCAAAATGAAGAGAGGAAAGCAGTCCGAGACAACGTTTACTAAAAACGTCAGTTTTAAACAGTTACAACCAAAAATCCAAACACCAGATCAATCTTACAGGAGTCACTTATAGACACTCAGTTTCAGCCAGTGAAAAAAAATTTAAAAAGGATGCTTCTGTAAACCAGTCCGCCATGAAAATCTAACTCAGGAAATTCTCATCACCATGAAATCCCTGACTCTGGGCTAAGTAATACCTGACAATTTTTCAAGATCTCACATTCACGTCTAAGCACTGGTTGTCTCACTGGAATACCACCTTAAAGCACACAAAGCTAAATATGAGGCCACTCCCTGAAACTTGACTTGAGAAAAAAAATTCCTTGCTTTTCTGTTCTCTGAACAATACGGATAAGTGTCCAACAGCCACCCTTTCTGCAATATACTGCAATCCAAACTTTGTGACAGAAGCCCTTCAAGGCTCCTTACGAAAAGTATTAACTAGATCACTGAGTTCACGGTGTACAGACTGGAAGGGTAATCATTTGTTCATTCTTTGAAAGCTGTTATTTTTGTGTCCTGGGACAGTAGTAAAGGATGGACTTGTGTAAAATAAAGCATTACTTACAGGGTTGTACTGAAGGGCAGACACGTATGCCTGTACTGCTCCTTCCATATCTCCTGCAGCTACCAGTGCAGCAGCCAAATTAATGTATCCATCAATGAAATCTGGTTTGAGGCGCAGTGCATGTCTGTAATGTTCAATGGCCTCCTGCAGCTGCCCACGCTCCTTGTACACATTGCCCAGATTCGAATATGCTTCGGCCAACAGTGGGTTCTGTTTAATAGCCAAAGTGCTGAAGTGAGCAGACCTGGAGAAAATGAGACAAGTTAGCAAAACAAAAAAAAAAAAAAACCAAAAGCACAAACCCACATAGCAAACAAAAAAACCAAACAAACTCACCCCTGACATTCAGTGTTTTATCTGTTTAACTAGTTAATCTAACGAACAGTCATGCTTAAGCAAGCCAAACACACAGCCAACAAATCTGGACTTACAGAGCTGTCTTGTATGTTTATGCTCCCACTTAAACTCTCATCTCCCTGGTTCCCATTTTAGATTTGACTGAACAAGGACAGCTCTCGTTGACAGTCAGAAGGGTTCAAGTTGCTTCACCAAACCTGAGCTTAACACACTTGGAGAAAACACTACAGGAATCTTGTGAAGCCTCTTACAATAGATCTACGCTTTAAGCAACGTTCCCTGTCATGCTCTTTTGAAGAAGCAGGGCACAGCTTACATGTAAAATGCTGTTATATCATCACCTATTTCATTTTCCCTTATCTGAGCTGTTATTACAGCCTCATTCAGAAGCCTATATAAAACAGATCTAGTCAGTTCTTACTTCCTTCACCAGCAGACATGAACTTACAGCTAGAACAAGTCAAGTTCAAAATGCTGGAGATCAGGAATGGGAAAGCAGGGAGAACATGTGGACAACTTTCAGATCACAAAACGCCTTTACTAATCACGCTGTTTTGCAGCCAGTAATCAATTTTGCAACTTAAAAAAAAACAAAAACAAACAACCACCAAGCAAAATCCAAACTACAAACTTATACTGCAGACGGAATGAACACTAAATCCTGCCAGTACACACAAGTGTGGCTGATGCTCCGATGTTCACACGCACAATATTAAAGTCACACGAGAATACTGGCAAGGTCTGCTGTTTGTTGTAAAGCTGGTGAGTCCAATTTGTATTTCTCTTACCACAACAAAACTCAAGAGAGGAAGAGCCCTACCTGTCCAGTCGGCGACACTGGAAGTGAATGGATGACAGTAACAGAAGCACCCCCGTGTTATCAGGCTCCTGCCTCCAGAGCTGCATGCAGTGTCTCTCTGCTGCTTCAAAGTCTCCTGCCTGATACTCACGATGAGCCAACTCCGCTAACCCTTGGAAGGAAAGCATACGTTTCGTTGGTTCTGGAGAGTCACCAAAACATTTAAAGGGGGAAAACAAAAAGTTAGATGATGGGAACAAAACAAAAACAAAAAAAAACCAAAACAATGAAAAAAATGTACACAAATGAAGGATGAAAATGACTGAAATTATATAAAATACATGGCAGGTGATGGCTGGACCTCTCAAGTCTTCATGCACCAATCTTTTACCATGGAATTTATAAAATTATCTGTACAGGTGCATGGTTTTGTCAGCTAATAACAGGGAAAATGCAGACTGTAATGTCTGTGAATAAATATCTGTAAGTCAATGTTTTTCCTTTATTCTGAAATACATTTAAAGAGACTCCTGTCATGATATGGTACTTTGGTTCATAACAGTGGAAGTGCTGCCAACAGAACAATGATTCTCACTCTCCCCCAAGACTGCAAATCCTATGCTTTGCAATGTTAAAAATAAGTTCTAACAACTTAATAGGGAAATGAAGGACAGGAAACAGAGACTTCAAGGGACTTAACAAAACAGAGTTTTGATGTGAGCTGTGAAAGCCCTAAAAAAAAAAAAAGGGGGGGGGATATGGCTACCATTCCTTGAATCCTCCATACTGCTACACTTTCTCTAAGGAGTCAAATCCCTTTAAAGGGGAAAAAATGGTCTTGGAACAATATCTGATGAGAGACAAACACACATTTCAATGATTATGCAACTGGCCTACAGGAAGAGCCATTAAACAGGCAGGGTACAGGAAAGGAGTTACTGCTCCTGGAGGCTTAGCTGGAATAGGAGTGACAAAACACTTTTAGTATTTAATACTCAACCGTGGAGAACAAATACTTAAATAAACCACCACCTGTTTTACACAAAACAACCTTATGTGTGAAAAGTAAGATTTTTCACTAAAAGACAGACAAGTGCAGCTTGGAAAAAAAATAATAACCATTCATCCTAGAAAGAAACATTGGCTTTCCAATTCAACCTTTATACCAACAGCTCTAACTATTAAAAGGTTTGATTACTGTAAGTATCTCTCATTTTTCCTCCTAAAGCCCAGCATTTTCAGTACTTTGCAGTCACTTAATTCCATTCATTAAACACTTCCCACCTGGACCTACTGAGTTTTAAAATTCTGAATTTAAATGAAATCTATATCTTTCAATTGCCTCTGTCCGTGGTAACAACCAGGGTGAACTGGAACTAGCAAAGCCCCTCACTTAAGACACTTGACAAACTAGTGACCAAGTATCTTCACCCAGATTAGACTCCTGTTTTCTAGGAGCCTAGCTTAACAGTTTCCAAACCCTGAATAAGGCCAAGGGGGACTCCAGTGTCTGGTTAAACCTGACGGCAAAGATAAAAAGACACAACTTTTATTCACCATGAGAATGTTGAATCATGGTTGCAAACCACACCACTTATAAATGGTACTGACAATAACAATGATACTGGAGCACCAACAGACCGTTCCTCATTCTGTCCTGCTGCTGTTATCAGATTTAGCCCCTCTGGCAGTGAGTGTATTTTCAGGTTCTGCTGATGACAGGGAAAACAGATAGAGGAAGAGCGTGTCTCGTGAACTTAGCATTTTCCTCTTAAAACACATTTTTTATTGTGTTATTAAATTTCAAAGCTACAAACAAACGAACAAACAAAAAAATCCAAGCACCACCAAAAGTTTACACTTCGATACTCATGACCACTTGGAAACAAGTTTCCAACCATTCTCTAAATGCTACATTTTTCCTACTTTAAGCAAATGAAAAGTCAAACTAAAGTTTTAGCTCCCAGGGCAGGAAAGCAGATGGTGTAGAAATATTGTATTTAACACCTTGGACCGAGAGCTGCTAACAAAAGCAACAAAATAAAAGAAACACTAACATGTTCTTTCATTTATCAACTGCCTCTATTTACAAAAACCCCCACAGCTCAGTCCCAGAGAGAGAGCAAATTCAGTGTAAAATTGCCGGTAATCTACCCCCAAGGGAGCGTGTTAAGAACAATCCTCAAGTTCACCGGAAGATAAACAGGCACACCACAATGTTCAGAATGAGCTCAACTTTTAACAGAGGCTGGAAGCAAAGTTATGCAATGCAAAGCACCCATAACGCAGCCCATCAACGGATGCTCAGCGAATCAATTTGTTAAAGAAAAGAACTGCACTGAAGAGTCACAGCCAGGAAAACCCCCGATGGGAGTCCTGCATAAATGAATCTCTGTACCTGGGCTAACTCGTGCTGCATGCTTTGACTGTGACCTTGGAAAAGTCTAGCACATGCTGCGACAACGACCTTCCCTGAGGCTTCCAGAGAACACAAGCAAAACAAAAACCTGCACACCACCACCACGAACATACCTAAGGCCATTTTCCCCCGAGAAACACGGTCCTAAACACTCGCCGTACCCTCGTGCTCAAGCTTAAGTTTAGATCCAGCCTAGGTCCCCGGAGGAGCAGTGCTCACCTCCCTGCGGGAGGTGACGATGAGCACAGGGCTCTCCCCCACGTGTCGCTCTCACCTCCACAGATCCAGCCTGCCTAAGGATGCTGCAGCCTCGCTGACCAGACACAGTCCCGGCTAAGGAGCAATGAAACACCGTATTGCAGCACTTTCTCACGTCAGTGCCGTTTCTCTTCACATCCCTATCTCTGCACTGGATACTGTCTCTTTCTCCAGAAATCCTCCTTTCCCCAGACATCGTTTCAGCTTTCCATACTCTTCCTCTTGCCTGGTTACAGAATGCCCCAAAAATCTGGGGGATGAAGCTGTGTTGTCCTTTCATCCTTTCAGTAAGCATAACACTTCTTTTTCTTGGTGTACAGACAAAGTCAGATTTCTCCTCTTCCGCGTCCCTCAAGTCCTACCCCTGTAAACTAAATTTAGGGCAGGATCCTTCATAGCTCCAACACGCTATCTCACGCTTCAGAAAGGAGCTTCAGTGCTCGGCCGTGCCACAGAATCACGGAACGTGCCTGGCTAGGAAGTGACCTTAAAGATCATCTCGCTCCAATTCCACTGCCGTGGGCAAGGATCAGCGGACCTTCCACTAGATCAGGCTGCTGAAAAACCTCCTGCCCGAGCGCAGCGAGGGGTTCTGAAGAACACATTTTGGGTCAGGCTTTCTACCCTGCTTCGCCCTCTAACGCGGTCAACCCGATGGTACGATACAAACACAGCAGCGGGGCCCGCGGCACCGACACCTCCCCGGCAGCGGCTCCCGGGCTGCCCACAGGCAGCGCCCACCGCGGGCCGCGCTCGGGCCCCTCCGCCCGGGCACCCGCACAGACCCGCACAAAGGGCGGCGGCGGAGCAGCCACGGCCTCGCCGCTTCTGGAAAGTTCCGCCGGGCGAGCGGGGAGCGGCCCCGGGGGCGAGGGCACGGCCCGGCCCCGGCTGCCCCCGGCGCGCCCGTCCGCGGGGGGGGGGGGGGGCGCGGCAGCCCACGGTACCTGTGCTGTCCGCCACGTTCCCCACGGAGGTCGCCATCGGGACGGGGGCCGGCGGGGCTGTGGCGGCGGCAGAAAAAGAGCTCGGGCGGGCCGAGCTGCCCGCGGTGGCGGCGCGCTGAGGCGGCGGACCCGAAATGGCGGCGGCGGCGGTGCCGAATGGCCGCGGCCGGAACTATCTCCGCGCCAAATAGTCCGGGCGGCGCCGGGGGCAGCGCAGCTGGGCGGCGCGGCGGAGGGATCTCCGGCACGTTGGTGATGCGATCAGAGAATCCCTCCGCGCGGAGCGCTGCGCCAAAGGCGGCGGGACTGCGCGTGCGCCGCCGTCACACACCCCCCCCCCCCCCACCCCCGTCAGGGAACGACGAACGTGGCCCCGCGACACCGGGACAGCCCTGAGGGGACACCGAGACAGCCCTGAGGGGACACCGAGACAGCCCTGAGGGACACCGGGACAGCCCTGAGGGACACCGGGACGGCCCTGAGGGGACACCGAGACAGTCCTGAGGGACACCGGGACGGCCCTGAGGGACACCGGGACGGCCCTGAGGGACACCGGGACAGCTCTGAGGGACACCGGGACGGCCCTGAGGGGACACCGAGACGGTCCTGAGGGACACCGGGACGGCCCTGAGGGACACCGGGACGGCCCTGAGGGGACACCGAGACGGCCCTGAGGGACACCGGGACAGTCCTGAGGGACACCGGGACAGCTCTGAGGGACACCGGGACAGCCCTGAGGGACACCGGAGACCACTGAGGCATCACAGCCCCCCAGGACACCAGAGCCTACGGGGGGGGGCGGGGAGGGGGGAGCAGAGCCCATCGGGGCACCAGAGCTTACGGGGGTATCGGAGCTTCCAAGGCACACCAGAGGTTATGGGGGCACCAGAGCTTGCGGGGACGCCCGCACTCGCTCCCCGGGGCGCAGAGGGACAGCAGCGGGGGCGTCTGTACCCCAGTCCAGGGTGTATTTCCGTGAGACACCGGGACTCCAGGCACAGCCCCGCGGGGGCTGGAGGTGAGGGGTTCTGCGGTGAACTGGGCCTCAAATTACCAAATTCGGATTTCTGGAACCAATTCCCGCTTAAAAGTTGGACAGCTGTTGGGGAAGCGTCGAAAGTAGTCAGGCAGTTACCAAAACCACTCGCGTGAGACATCAGACTGTGTATCTGTTCTCCCGAAGTAAAAACTCCCCTTTATGAAGTGAAAATTGCTTTAGACTTGTTTATCAACAGCAGGTGTTTTATTCTGAGCAGGCTTTCCTTTTTCCTGACAGACATGAATGTATCCGACAGGCCAGTATTTCTGAGGAATTGTTTCACATCTATAAAGACTGAACTGTATCTGGATGCAGGAGCCAGTACAGGCTACAACAAGCCAAGGCTTCAGCAGGTCACGTTTGGCTAAAGCTTATTTTTCACCGTTTGCTCCATCACATAACATGTTTTATAACCAATCAAAATATTATATTAAAAAAAAACAATCTGCTCGTTAACACGGTCCACGTTACACTGTTCCTTACACCAAACTGCGACAAGAGACATTCAGGAGCCAAGAGTGGCCCAGGACAAGCATCATCTCGGGAAAGGGAGTTTATTCATCTGAGTCCAGGTCGCTGTCTCCCGCGATGGAATGAAAGTCCTCGCTGTCTTCCTCATCCTCAGACAGATGGACCTGACTTAACACACTTGGCCCAGAGCGCTGCTGTTCCTCCTCTTCCTCCTCTTCTGAGATCTCATACCCTCCAATACTGCTGAAACTCGTGTCTCTTGTATTGGATTTTGGGTCTGGTTCTTCATAGCTGCCGTAGCTAGAACAGAGAAGAGAGTGATTTCAGATGAGCTGTTGGTACCAACAATTCTGTATTTAACTCCTGAAAAAGCTCCTTGGCTTGAAATCCTGTGAGCACTCAGAACCGCTCTGCACTTCAGTTCTGCCACTGGCCAGCTTTCTAAAATAAAACCGCACCAGTTCTCCAAGGAAATTCAAGTATCCTCACCCCATTCTGGTAGGGCAGGGAAAACAGATCACTCCAACACCTTCCATGTGTCACCTTCACTCAAGACAGGCAGACAGCCCGTTCTCATCATCCTCTGCAACATTTCCTGCTGACTATTGTCAAGGTCCTGGGCTGGACTAACCATTGCCTGCCAGAACAATTATCTGTACAGTTATTAATCAGGCAAATAGCAATAACAGCATTAAGGGACTGAATTCCCCAAGTAGAAAGAGAACAGAGAATCAAATAACTGACACTACAGGATGCCCGGAGAAGGAAGAGTAGGTTGGTATTCTCTCAAATGCAAAAAAAATAAAGATGATATTGCTGTAATTTTCCAATAATGGAACTCCTTCTGAAATACAGAATGTGCACATTCCTATTCTTCTGGACTTCAACTAAGCAGCTGCATTTCAAGTCAGGAGATTTTTAGAGAAAGAGAAAAAAAGTCAGTCAGCTAAATCATCTTTTAACTTCAAATCCATCTTGTAGTTTCAGATAACTTGTAAAAACCTTTATTTGCCCTGCTTTCAAAAGCCACTGTGTGCAGGAAATCATCTAACTTACAAGACAGAATTTACTTTTTTCTTTTTTTTTTAATTTAACTAACATTATTACTAGTGAAAATCTAACAGCAGAACCAAGGCAGTAAGTAACAAATTGCAATTATGGTAATTATGGTTGCAACAGTACAAACGGTCACAAAATAAAGAAAAGATGTGCAATATTCTTCAGCTGTTTATGACGAACACTTCAAAAAACTTTCAGAGAAGGGGTTTTAAGAACTGTTTTAAAAGGTTTTCAGCTCTAATTACCTGATATTGCTGTCCTCCATAACGTGAGATGTCTCCCCACCATCTCCTTCATAAGACATCATGCTTTCCTCGTTGTCCATGCCCATCCTTGTGTTCTCTTGGAGAACATGAGGCTGTTTAGGTCTCACTGCATTGGGCTCCACATCTGAGTCACTGCCACTCTCACTCAGCTGGATAGCTGTGCAACAAACCAGCGTTTGGTCACAAATAAGAGGTTTGTTCTGTCAGTTCCACACCCACTGTCTTTGTTTAAAGGCTGCAGTGTTGACTGTGGGAAATGTTTACAACGTTGTGTCTCCACAAGGGAGCAGGAAGGGTGTCTGGGAGGTGACACCACTTACTGAGTGCCCAATTCTGATGTTATTCCAAAGCAGTCTCATTACCACCGTTACTCAAATAGTCTTTTGTCCTACCTACTCAGAATAATTCCCCTTTATTCCCCCCTAATAATTGCCAGAAGTCATTGCTAAATACCACTATAAGCTTTCCTGCGTGCCAAGTCTGTAGTAAAACAGAAACAACCCAAAGGAACCTCTGTACACCTCTTCCAGTTCTTGCTAACACTGCTTTAACAGTAATATTTGACAACCCTGTTTCATATCAAAATAAATGTTGTGCTTTTACTAAACTGCCCATTCCCGGCTCTGCCCACCAAATCTTACTCCCAGTCTTTTCAGAACCACTTGCAGTTTGACTTTATGAAATACAATCAACGAGATCTCAACTCTGCTTTCTTTTGTGTCCATACTTACAGAGTAAGTTCCTATTCCACTTTGTTTTCAGTTCCACTTATGTCCATCCAGTTTTCTCATGTTGCCCCTTTGGTCTCTCTTTCTGACCACTAAACCACCCGGTTATGTATCCCAATTGTGCTCTGTGCTCTCTACTTCATGTTTTTGTGATTGGAAGCACGAGATCAGCTGGGCTGATGAACAACCAGTTCCCATTCAACCTTTTATAAAAGAAGGACACTTACATGAGAAAGGATTGTCCCCTTCTTCATCACTCCCATCATCATCATCCTCTCCATCAGACATAAGCAAGTCTTCATAGAGGACACTGGCCTGGGGCTGCTGGGCCGATCCTTCTTCCTCGTCAGCAAGGTCACCATCTGCATCTTCCACTTCCTGGGTCATACAGAACAGGGATGGTGAAGATCCAACAACATGCTGCCAACTTCTAGCATATCTGTAGTATTTACCACGCTGTGCACTCTGAAATGTTCCCACTTTTCACAGCGCCAACATTTCCAAACTGCATTTCAGAGCCTGAACGAGCCCCGCTGTGTCTCAGGGTGGCAGACACAAAAGGCAAGTCAGCACGCAGACTGTGGCTGGGATTTCTGTAAATATACTCACTGGGGCTGGAGTCTTCGGCTTCCCATCATCATCCTCATCAAATCCTTCAATATCTACGTCAGAGTCTTCCTCGCCCAGCCTTCCTCGCCCCTGGCGCATCTGAACGGGAACACAAACACCTCTTCATTCTTCTGGTAATTTATTTTTGTGGTCATTTTACTGCATCTCTTTCTGCTATTCCCTCTCCTTCAACATTTTTTTATTTGTTCAATACAGAACAAAGACTAAGAAAAAAATATTCTGTGGTTAGTGAATAGAAAAATTCCTGGCCTACAATTGGGATGAACAACACAAAGAAAGCTTTGCTCTGTCTTCCTGTAGCACAACATTTGCATTTTATCATCCAGTTATCAGCACACAGATCTTCCCCAAGGCTTACAAACTTCAACAGTTTTTCCAAATAAGCAAAAGGCACACCTCAGACACTAGGATGACGTGCCCTACTTTACTAGGCAAATTCCAAAGGCAATTCTATTTTTCAGGAAATAACTTCTCGTTCCTGGCGGAAGTTTTTTAGTGATGTTTTGTTAAAAACAACCAAACAGCCCGAAATAAGAAGAATTAGTTTTTTTAAAAAAAAGCCTAAATAGCTTACAAAACTTTGCCAAACTGTAAACACTGAAAAAGCAGCCCAGCATTAATTGTGCTGCCAGCTTGGTCTGCAAGACATACAAAATACCTGACACAATTGTCTATAAGTAATGATGACGATTAAAAAATGCTATTTTCCATTAGAACTGGAATAGAGAGATGCAAAGAATCCCAGCAATGAAGGCAGAGCTGTACTTTGCTGACCGTATCAGTCCGTTTCTTCACTCAGCAATAAGCCTTTCCAACAATAACACCACCAGACAGCTCCTTGGTTTCTTTCCACCACTAAACTATCCATGTCTTTTCCTCATGTTCTCCTTACCTTTCCACTGATGGTCTCCTGAGGGCTTCCAGCTGTTACACGTGCACAGCCTTCCAACCAACACTCAGCTGGACCTGACTACACAGCTCACCTTTAGACCAGTTTTACAGCTTCTGTCTTAGGCATCTCACCCTCTGAAGCATCATAACCACTTCTCACACTTGTCCTTAAAAAGTAACTGTTTGCACACCATCTAAAAAGGTACTCTACTAAAAGACAGACCGCAGACAGATGGAGAACAACGAACGAAGAGAAACCTCAGGATCAAACATCCACGAGGTGAAACGAAAGGAATGAAAAGTGAAAGCTTTGCTTGGTCACTTGCCTGTGGGGTGTAGGGCCCAGGGGTCATTGGATCAAGACTCTCCAGATCTGCCTCCTCCAGTGCTGCTTCCTTAGCAGTGGAGATGTCTCTCTCCAGTTGAGTCAGGTGCTCATCGTACTAACAACAAAAAAGCTCGCTAAGGCTGCAGAACAGAAAATTCAAACATACAAAAATATCCCAGTAAAGTTGCCCACATACCTCAGCTAAAGTCTGATAGCAGATGTTCACAATCTCCTGGGCTGTTTTTGTGTACTGACTGTCTGGCCCTGTAGGAAGAAACAGATTTTTTTATGCGTTTCTGACCTTTGTTTAATTCCAGCTGCCAAGACAGCAAGACTGGTTTTGGTTACACAGCTCTCACAGGCTTCTGAATCCCAACACCTTCTGATGTAAGGGGAAATACAAAGCAGGGTTCATTCACACTTGACAGCACAACCAGTCTGTTCCAGCATTAAAAGCCTGATTTAGGACATAGGAAGGTTGTAGCCTGTCAACCTCAAGGAAACCCCCAGAAACACATCACTGAAGCAGAGATGTGTACTGAACAAGCAGAACATCCTCCCCAAATGCAAGTGCCCCGTTCTATACCAGGTGGTGAATGTGACATTGAGCGTGACAGTGAAAACATCACTGTTTAAGCCTCTCTTTTCTCAGCAGGAAAGGAAAACAATCATCAAGTTCGTGATTCACAGCTTCAGGCTTCGACACACTTTGACAGCACAGCTACCCAGATGATTTAATTAATTTACAAAAGGCAGCTGAAGCCTTATTTTCACCACCTACCATTGTACTTGATGCTGTTGGCAAGGATGAGGTTAACATCATCCAGGAAAGTCTCTCTGTTCTGGTACTTGTGTTTGGAGATATTCTGGAAGAGATTGTCACCCAGTAAGCAACCAAGTCTAAACATCTCTCAAGTGGCTGCACAGTTCAGGCTACACACCTTGCGGATGGTCTCCAGATCCATTGGATTGGCAATCACCTTGTAGTAATCAGGAACGAACTTTTTGTTAACTGGATGATGAAACGGCCAAGACTGAAAGAAAGGAAACAGGCAGGTTTAGAAAGCTTCTGTGTAGAATTTTTTACAGTTTCAGCTACAAATGTCATAAAACAAGTCTCCAGAACTGACTAAAACTTTCATAATATATGGAAAGTATTTACAAGACGGCTTGAATCCAATAGTTTAGTTCAGGAGGGACACAGAGAAAAGATTGACCAGTTGGATTTTTAACTAGGCTGGTTGACATCTGTCTGACAGCAGGAACATATAACACAAAATAGTAAATTTACAAAAGACCTTTCTATTTAATATCACTGTTTTCTTCACAACGTAACTGCAGAGTCCAGCACACAGTCACAGGACTATAAATCAGCACATTTTGCACATCACACACACAAGTCCACTCGAGCTACGTACATCTGGAACTGCCATCATCTTCTGAGTGACAATGTTATCCAAAATGAAGGAAAAGGCCACTTGATCATCATCATCCAGGAGGGGATTAATTGCTTTTTCTAATCGAGCCAATTTATCTTCCTTCTGCAATTAAAGTAGGGGACATCAGTGGCTGACCCTAAACCAATGGCTGTTATATCACAACACTCTGACCCAGAGAGACTCTCAATCACCTTTTTATGAAGACACTTGTAAATAATGGGTGGATAATAGGCAGGATATAAGCCTACATGCAAGATAAAGTAACTAGAGGAAGAAATAAGCATCTATTTTTTTCAGAAAGACTCCAATGGTAAAAATTCAAATACCTCCTGGGGTGGGAGAAAAGAGTTCCCTTAATCTTCTACTGCTCTCCCCAAAGCCCTGTACAGATCCTCTACCCTCGGTGTTCAACCAGCCCTGACCACACCTCCCCCTCCCTTCTGATCACAACTCATTCACAAGACTTGCCTCTTTTAGCTTCTCATCACACAGGTCCAGCATGGACTGAGAAATCTGGGTCAGGGAGTGCTTTGGCCCTGCAAACACACGCAGCAAGCACAGCCTGATTAGAAAGGCCCATGTCTCAATACAACTTCACCTTTACTCCTAAAGCACCCCAGACTGTACTTCCAGCACAACTGGGAGTGTATCCTCGAGTATATTTTCAATACAGACAATTATTAAAGTTTAGTACAGATTTTACATGAGAAAAGGTTATTTGTAGCAAATATCCACACTACTGGTATACGCTCTGTTAAGGTTTGGAAAGAAGCTGTGCCAGTGGAAGACTGGCCTCCAAACCCGCCACCTTTGCCACACATTCACAGTACAGATCATGAAATTTTTGTTTCCTTGACTAAATCCAGTCAGTGAGGCAGAACTGCTAAGGAAGGCATGGTGGACATTTAAGGAATATTCGAAAACCCACAGCTTTAAATAATTTCAGGATTCCTCAGACATGGAAGCAAGCATTTGCAACAGAGCTATGAAAAAATAAATCTTATTTATTAGGATAAATCAGGGATTTAACTGTCAAAATAATAAAGGAAGCAGTAAAGACACAAACCCACTGCTGTCAGTGTGACCCACAATGCTGCCCAGCCCAGACTCAGTGCAGCTGGGAGGTTTTCATATCTGCTGAATTAATACATTTTGGACGAAGACCTTTCTTTCTATCAGCAGTCAGAATAAAGCTGACCCTCAGTGAATCAGCACTTTCCCCCAGCAGATACATGCTCTGCTGCAGAATCTGTGCCTTTTTTTAAAACCAGCTTTCATTCATTTCTTTAAACTAGTTTTCTGACCTTCCCAAATGGGGAAAAATTCATTTCGACAAAGGACCAAAATATGCAAAATCCTGGCAGTAAACTCTGCTCAAAGCTGCATCTCCAAGGCCCTGCATTCAACAGGTGTGAACTATTCCTATTTGCATCGAAAGATTCATTCCATGAAGAATGAAAACAACGTTTTGCTTAGTTCCACCCCCTGTAAAGGAGACAGGCAGGAGACAATCTCCCCGTGTTTTTACCGTTGTAGGTCGCACTGTTCTTCACAATCAGCTCCAGGTGTTCCCTGAACTCCTCCCGGGACGGGTACTGCCTCTTACGGACATTTTCACGCAGGGTCTGCAAATCCATGGGCCGGGTGATGATCTTGTAATAATCCTTGACCACTTTGGGGTTCACAGGCGTATGGAAGGGGTAGGTCTGAGGATGACAAGAAACAAATGCTTATTAACACCATGCTAGGACAGCTAACCTCAGTGTAACCTCCACAGCTGAAGGGGCACTGACATATAAAACCTTTAAACAATCAGTTCTTTATATCTGAACCAGGGAAAACATAACCAGCTCAGCCCCATGGTGGCTGTCACTTTCTTCTACAAAATGTTCTGTAACGCCATTTTAAGAAGGAAAAATCTCACAGAGAATTCTCAGATGGCATTTTTGGTTGCAGCACGAAAGTCAAGGAACTAGACATGAAAAACCTCATTTCAACTCAAATCTTCCATATAGTCTTTTGATTTTGCAAGTTTCTGGCAAAATATGTTCAGAAAGAGTGAAGCACAAATTTTCTCCAGTGCCACATATATAAGAAAACCTTACATACTGCTACATCAAATTGCATGTGTCTTGTTCTGGGATTGCTGAAAAAAAAAAGTCTTAAAAAAAAACCCCACATCCCGGCTTTGAACATTTGTCCACGCGAAACTATCCAAGGCTACTTTCTACACAGATATTTGAATCTCAAAAAGATTCTGAGATAATTTAGCAAATACTGGACACCACCTGTGTGTGCAGGGCAGGGGGGACAGGGGTTGGCACACCCCTCACGTGAGAACAGGCTGGCCCAATTCCGGTGTCTACAACACAGAGCCCACTTCAACCACGTGGCTTAAGACGCGGGTTTTGGGCGCCGTAGCTTAAACTTACATTAGGAAGATCCCTTATGTCATTGATGATGCCCTCCAGGATGGATGAGAGTGTCACCATGGGGTCTGTTCGCCGTCGGTGGATGGATTTATGGGGACGCTGAAGAAATCAGAGGCAGAGAAATTAAGGCAGTTACCAGATGCAAAATGTTTACTCCCAGAAATCCTAGGCCATTTAGTTTATTGGTTAACTGGGCACTCAGAGGTTGCACAGGAGTAGTAAAAGGACCAGGCCAGTTGGTAGAACCAAAAATAGAGATGCTGCAACCAGCCCAGTAACACCTTCACTCACATTCAGATAATCACAGTGAACTGTTGTCCCCACTCGCCGCTTCTTCTTCGGAGGAAGCTGCTGTTTAGGGAACTTCAGGACCAGTGATTTCCTGCGAACCTCGTCAGCACTGGGGACAAAGAAAAAAACCATAATACTTTCTCCAGCCCTCTTGTGAATCAAGACCATTTGTCCCCCAGTACTGCCTCTGCTTCCATCTGCCTTAATGCCAAATACACAATCAAAATTTTGTAGTACTAGTATATGTAAAGCCCTGTCACTTTATTCCTATGACTAATCTACGTGAGTGTTCTTCATTAAGCTCTAAATTGTTTTTTCTTAGTGTTCACCAGTATCTCTGCTTCTTGCCTTACCTCTCAATCAGCTGTTTTCCCAGGACAATTTTTGTCCCTTCTACTTTGATGAGTTCTTCATTATCATTGTGAATGACTGTTTTTTCCAGCTCTTCCTCCTGCTCCTCTGTCATTGCAACAGGATTAGAAGGTGGGGCATTCGTTTGGTAGTAGAGAGGGCAGAACTTATTAGTCCTCATATGCCCAATTGCACCACATGCTCCACATTTCAGCTGCGATATGAGAAAGGTGACAGATCAGAATTCATATGTGAGCTCCTAGTTTAGAGGCAAAGTATCATTAAAATCCCCTAATGAGACCTTCAGTACATCACTAGAACAGGAAACTTCTCCAGTACCCAAGACTTTCTGGCATGCTTTATGTATGGATGTGCTTACTTTCAAGTCTGGACGCTCTTTCATTTTCTTGGGCTTCTTTTCTGGAGGGCCCTTGAGTTTCTCTTTCTCTTGGTTCCGTTTCAAGCGCCGTAACTGTTCCTGGATCCTGCGCCGCTCCTTCCGCATCTCCTCACGGTGCTGTTCATCGAACAGGGCAAACTTTCGTCTGGGTGGAAAAAACCCCACAAAAATAGAGAAGCTTTTCAGCCTAGCTGATGATTTACCAGGTACTCTTCTGTCAGGTCTGCCACTGCACAAAGTTCGTAACACCCTCCAGATGGAGAGACATTAAATCTCTCTCTCTCCACAATTACAGTGCCGAGCTTCCACACTCAGCTGCACGTTTCTTCATTTAAACAATACTGCCCATGGAATCAAACAGTCTACAGGCAAAGTTAAAAAGGGGGAAAAAACTGGGGGGAGAGGGGCTGGGAAAAGAGATCATAAAGGTCTTACATGAACTCTTCGTCCTTGGTGGTCCGTATCCGGCAGTAGGCATCGATGACCGCGGGTTTCCGGACCGTCTCACACCTCACATATTCCTTCCCATCCTCGTCTCTGAACGTGCGATAGATCTTGAGGCGTCGGCCAGTGGCAGAGGAATTGAGGCTGGTTACAGAGGCAGTGTCATCGTCCTTGTGAGAGTTGGCTGAGGCTCCCGAAGCTGATGCCACAAGAGAACATTTAATTTAATTTTTCCTCCCCCCGCTGTAGAAACACCATTGTTTAAATACAGCAGATAAGTGCTGGCTTGAAAACTTCCAAGACATAAATCAAGAAGTACCCAACAACAGAAGTCTTTCCCTTGCTTGTTCATGTTTTCTTATCATGACGTGGATAAAGGTCAAACAAAAGTAAAACACTGAATTATCCACATGGATTGTAAAGCCAGAAGAAACATCTACAGCCAACAGGGACCCACAGGTATTTAAGTACAACTTGCAAGGCAATTGCAACATGGCCCTGAAGATAGACTATAGTGGTTTTCATCATAGGTATGGATATCTGGCAGAAACTGAAGGTCAGCTATTATCCAGTTTTCCAAGGAACCATTCCAACCAGTGAGCAGGCCTTGCCTCATGTGACCACAGAACCCTTCCAGCACTATTCATAATTCTGGTTGAGAGGTTTTGTCCAAAACAACACTGAATATATCACCAGGAAGTCTTCCACATATCCCTTACTAAAGCATTCCAGTAATTAATTACCCACTTGTGATTTGTTCCCAATCTGAGAATAAATGGCAACAATAATGTTGATCCAGACGCAACAGAGCTCAGCTTTGCTCACACGCGTGCGACGAGTCAACTGTGGTCATGAGCACTGTCACACAGACAGAAGCTCGTTCACAGGTCAAACATTTTACCTGCCAGTTGGGGACATGTCAAGTTCTCTGCTGGAATGCACTTAAAATAAACACATCTGGAGGAGATCCAAATCTGGCAGCTGCCCAATTACCCCCAAAGACACTGACACAGCCCATGGTGTAACAGACACTGCTACCAAGCTGCAGACTGTGCCTATCTGTTCACATACAGAGCTGTGTTTACATATCAGATCCAATTAGAGAACCATAACCTGGCTGCAGGAACTATTTGTGAACACACATCTTGAGAAAAATACTGAAAAACAGCTCCACCCCGAAGAAAACAAAAGCATTCACTGCATGCAGCAAATATCTAAATAAATACCAGAGTAAGTTTATAGTTCAAAAGAAACAAAAGCCATGGGGCAAAGAAAACACCTCATGTGCATTTTCTGCTCAAGGGAAGATGCCCTAGGGAAGGGAGAAGCCTCAGATAATCATGTCTGTACATTCACCCTGTAAGGAATCCACACTCTCTTGAGAGGCCAGGTCAGCACATTGTGCAGCCTGACACAAGGTTCTGCATCCCTTCCCAGGCACAGTTCTGGTGGTTGCAGCTACTTACACAGCCCCTTTTTGTCTCTCCTGTCCTTTTTGCCCCTCTCTTTGTCATTGCCACTGTCTTCTCCCAGAAGCATCCTTTGCAATTCCTTTCGTTCCTGCTCTTCTCTTTCCCGAGAGAGCTGAGAACTAGTTTTCTTGTTCTGTAACATGTTCTCAATGTTCTTGCCCATCTCTTCAAAGTCACTGTCTTCAGCTGAGCTGCTATCTGTGTCTGTTGACAGGATCTCAGTGGATTCCAGAACCCTGAAACAGGAGGCACCTTGAAAGTCAGTTACTGTTGTCCCCCCCTCAAATAAAAAATAATCAGCCTGTCACCTTCCCAGAAATACAAAGGTAAAAATGATGCAAAAGCTTGAAAATTAATGTTGCAAATTACTACTACAAGAACAAACATAATATAATCTTTTCTCGGTTCTCTTTGTAATCCCCATGTCTAAAACATCAAATTGTTCCAAGCCAGTCTTCTCCAACAAGTTGATCTCTTCTTCATCAACAGTACTATATCCCTCACCACTCTCAGGTCTTGGGCCAGAACAAGGAATAATACACAAGTTCTTCTGGCCGTTCTAAATAATAGGACATAGAACTGGTAGCTGCTACCCAAGACAGAGATGGCAAACTGCTCATAACAAAACAAAACAAAAAAGAGAGGGAAGAAATAAAAAGAAAGGAAGGAAATAGGGTGGTCAACTACTGATCTGTGGAACAGCAGAATATCTCATGTCATTGTAAGTGGCAGACTGTGCAACTTATTCTACCTTTCCAAAAGGTCTGTGAGAGGAAGACAGAAGAAGTCTGACCCCTGAGTTTCTATTTAACAGCCGAAGGCCTCCTTCTCAGTGCTGTATTTTGTGTGCCTGAAGAGCTGAATCAACATCTACACCACTACATATCAGTGAGCCCCAGGCACGCACAGTGCTGGACTTCTGAGGTGGGGACAGGGTGGGGTTCAAGGCTGTGAACATCAGATAAGAACTTACTTATTCTGTAAATCAAAGATGCGCTGACACTCCTCTTTGTATCTCTCCTGATGTTCTGCCACAGAGAAACGAGAGCCACGTGCAAATTTGCTCATAGGACCTTCCCCTGACCGAGCCTGCTCCGTGGACATCGTACGGACCACATCGATCACCTCCCACCGGGACAGCTTCTTTATCTGGGAAGGGGAAGGCAGACACACACCTCAGGGAGCTGACCGTGGATCTCGGCTCCTTTCCACACCAGGCCAGAGTAGTGTATGTCCCTTCCACCATCAGCTGCTAAATCCACGAGTGAAGCCTGGAACCCGCTCCAGGTGCACGCTCACCTCCTCCTCAGGAACTCCAAATTTACGCAGAAGCTGTTTGGCATTTTTGAGAGAAAGTCGGCGCAGATCAGCATCTGTCCCAGTCACTGTCTTTTTCACTGGCTGAGGCTCTTTATCATCCTGCTCAGAGAAAGATTCCGCCTATTAATGTCGTCACATATCAGTCTTTCCCAGGCTTATGTGATATTTTCTCTTCCCTCCATTCCTCCCACATGACCCTCCAGTTATTGCTCCTTGGCCTTGGGAGCTGTACCTTCTGCTGGGTTGGTTTGTTTGGAATCTTGACATAAGAAAATCCTTCACCACAACCAGTAGGATCTGCGACACCAGTCACTTCCAGGAGGCACTTGCCCTTCATGGCAGCAATGAAGGCTCGTGTGGTGTTCCACGGAGCCGTGCGCACCTGCCAGCGAGGAGGGGGACAATCAGAATCCTGCCACATCCCTGGAGAATTCCAAGCTTTTCATTTTGGATTCTTCCAGGCATGCTGAGAGCTTCTCAACTGACCTAATGGGAGTGAATTCCATTTCTCGATCCTTCGGTTGCCCTGATAAAACTCCAAGGAATAACCAAAGTGCTAACTCACAAAAGGCACTTGAGGCAAAAAGCCTAGTCCTGCAAAGGCCTTGCATGAAGGATGCCCAAAAGATACCCCACAGACAGGTATAAGCTGGCAGCAAAGTTCCCAGGAAAGTTGCAAGAACTTCTGAACCATTGAATCCTACTTTAAACATGTCCTTCCAATATAAAGACCTCGTTTCTCTCCGGCCGTGCAGATTTACCTATTGGCAAGCACACTCATGTATCACTCTGTTGGTACCTCGTCATCAATCTTCATTTGGAAATCCTCTTCGTTCTCCTCTTCTGGTGCAAAGAAGGACTTCTCCCCGTAACCTGCATCCTGCAGAGAAATATCAGGGGGAAAAATGAGGACTTGAAGTCTTAAAAAGGTTACTGGAGAGAGAACTAGAAGCACCTCTGTGGAGATTTGTCACACCCAACAAGCACACTTCCACAGATGGTTGGTTGTAAGATTCCCTGTGACCCACAGCATCACAAATGCCCAACTGCCCAGTGTTTTCACAAATTCCATAACTAAACACTGCACTCAACTTCAGAAAAATAATCAGTCTCTCTCACAGACACATACTGGTTCCTTTCTGCTGTACAGTTCTAGGTAAAGAAACAGGCCCTTTCTTGTACCTTCCCTTTGCTACCCTTGAGAACAGTGAATTCAATGCATGAGTAATAGGTGGTAAGAACAGAGTGTCTCTCTCTTTAAGAACTAAACTCCCTTTTTATGCAGCAGAGACCTTAGCAAGCTGCACAATAGCCAGGGACCTAAATTGCCAACTTCACAGCAAAAAACAGTTTTAGGCAGGAGTAACCTCAACCTCCACAGAAGTGCCTGTCAGGGCCATTTACCTTCAGTCGCTGCTCAGCTGCAATCATGCTGTAATAGGCACAGCACTGCTCCGGGGACACCATTGCTCTGATCTCCTCCTCTGTTGGCAATCTGAAATCTGGCTTCAGAACCCACCAGTTTGAGTCCATCCCTGAAAAATGCACAGGTCAAACACTGAGGAGTTTCCCACACGTGCTGGATGCCATCATAGTCCTAACTGTATTTCGGGGTTTGGTACCCTGCTGCAAGGCTGGCCAAAGGAGCAAGTATGACAAATTTGTGACACTTAGGTCACTAAAAGTGATAGATTTTTTTCACTCTGTGTAAATCAGTACCCTCTAAACTCACCAACTGTTACATAAGCAAGTTCTCATACGTTCATGCTCATTCAATGTGTAAACTACATTCCAAAAGCATTAAACCCACCTTTCCCTTTTTCACCTCAAATTACTTTTCCCTGTGGCTGGCCTAAAAAGCTTTGTATTACCATCTGCTTAGCATTCTGCATATTCAAAAATGACAGAAGTCAGGTTCTCAGAGCACTCCTGGACTCACAAAGATGGGACAAGCTTCTATTTGCACATACATGCTTGCAAAACAACACAGCCACACACAGAGGGAAAGGAATGTGTATGTGTTGGTGTTGTACATTGTTATTTTACAAGTAAATAATTCCCTAAAGGGTTGTTAAAAATGTCTGATCTGTAGCCACTTCTCAGCATCAAACACAATTGTGCCAAAACAAAGGGCACTTTTATAAAAATTGGAGCAAAAGGAAAAAAAAACCCCTTTCAGATTACATTTGGGTTCTTCGAGCAGACGTTTCCAAAAATGGTTTACCAGGATCTGCTCCGCTTGGAACTCCAGGAGCAGCAGGGGCTGGCTGACCACCAAGAGGAACGTTTCCATACCTGTGCGTTTGAAATCAGCACAAAGCTTGAGCCGCTTCCGGATGCTGCTCTCGGAGTGGGAGGGAAAGGCCTTCTTGATGTCCTCCATCCGAATCCTCCGAGGGCGGTCCCTGCTTTTCCAGAAGAGGCGATAAATAAAAACCTACAAAACAAGGCTCTTTTGTGATGTCCGAAGAAACACAACAAACCTGCGAAGGCAGCACAGGCAGCGCTGTTTCTAGTGGCTGCTTCAGACTTCCTACTGAACACCCACTGTTTCTTACAAATCCACTTTGTACAGTTTTCCGAAGCCATGTGTCTGCTTCAGGTTCAGCTGTTTTTGAGAAGGTGGAAAAAAATGTTTGCCTTGAAGTTCTGTATTATCACATTAGAAACGTTCGTCTCTGAAGGGCAGGGATTTTCCTGCTCTGCAAACACCTCTTGAGTTACAGCTTTGAATTAAACTGACAGTAAATTACTAGAGACTCTCTCAAAAATCTGAATGTGGGGATAGTTATTTGAATGCTCATGGACACCCCCAAAGCTTCACTGCCACAAGACCTAGAAAATCAACAAAGGCCTATGAAGCAACTCTAACTCTGTGCTATGTGATAGGACTGTGATTCTTAATTTTAAGATTCCTTAATTGTCTCTTAGTAAAACCCATGTAACTGCCATTTTATACAGCACAACCACTTCAAATTCATTCTAACTTCTTCAGTTTCCTATGCTTTTATATAATCTGGTAACCTTTTGTTTTGTTTAATAAAAAGCCTCTCTCATATACTTATCAGAACAGATGCACATAAACAGAAGCAGAGTGTCACAACCCACTGGCTAAATGACAAAATCCATAGTTAATCTCCAATTCTTGAAGCGCTCTCACAACAAAACAAACCAACAAAGGGATTCGTAGCTGGACAACGAGCATCCCAAATCAAGGCTGTCCACCTGAGGCCTGTGCCATGGGCTTTCTCCAAGGATCCCCCAGACCCCCAAACTGCCTCTTATCACATACCTGCAGGAAATCTCTGATATGAGTGTTAGCTCGTTTAGAGTTGGGACCAGGAACTTCATAAAGCGGGCACTCCTGACCAACTACAAAAATATCCACTAGTTCTCGGATGTAATATCCTTGTCGCGTCCGGATGATCAGAAAATCTGTTTCAGGCATCTTATGTAAATAAATAGGGGCCCGGAAAAGATTGTTTTCAAATGCCTATTGAGAGAAATAAAGTTTGAAAGTCGGGTTTTGATCAAATTTCCTGTAATTCAATCTACAAAAAAGATCTTAGAAGGAAGAGTTCACTGCAAGGGCACACCATCATTGATACCACAATCTGTGTAGATGTGCACTCAGAAAACTCCTTGTTTGTGCAGAGAGCAAGGACTGAAGACTCTGCCCAGGAAAGGAGGTTGTAAGAACGTAACCAGAAAAGCAGAGAGCAGCAGAGTTCAGCATTTAAAGGTAAAATAGTTTAAACCAGCACCAAGGAGTGGAACTGGCATCAAATAGACAACTGGCAGTGCAATTCTCAGAAAGTACACACAGAATTTTGCTCACAGATGCTGGACCTTCATAAATCCATGTTTTCTATCCCCTCCAACACCTGTTTACTGAGCTCCCCAACATTCAAGCAGCTTTGGCCTTCCACTCAGGACTCTCTAACAATATTTCTAATGCTATTACTAAGCAAAGCATCAAAGATTCAATTCCTGCAATTCCTGTAACTCCTACAACAATTTAAAAAAACATAGCAATTTTTTTTTAAAAAAAGAAAGCTAAGAGCTGAATTATTATAAGTAAACAAAGAGGTGTAAACTGGATATAAAAAAGAATCCGGTCTTTTTGGAAGCTGAGAATTATTTGTGATTTAATAAATAGGGCATGTAATAGGCACTCTGCCTATTACTCCAAATTCAACTTATCTATAAGCTCCTGCTTGCTTTTCTCACCTGCAGTAACTGGCCTGGATGCAGAGAACCCAGGAATGGGGAAGTGTGACAATAAACAGTCTCTCCATATTTACAGTCTGGAGCTCCTGGATCTTTGCCAGGTTTCTGCAATGTGCAACGAAGGTGCAGTTAGGACTCAGAGAGAGAGAGAGAGAGAGAGGCAGAGGAAAAAAAAAAATCGCTGTCCAACAGCCAGGTCTGCATACTCACCCTTTTGTAGTAATTTTTAATCTTTGTTGCCATGCCAACCTGCATCATCAGCGGGGCGTTCTCCTCGCTGTACTCAGCCAGGATGAGATCCCCATCCTTGCCCGTCAGGTCCTGCGGCGTGCGCATGAAGAACATCTCCCCGCCGCCGGAGGCCTGGCGCTCCTGCTCCCTCATCTGTGCCAGGGACGGGACAGGGGCAGGGCAACGGCACATCCAACGGATCCGCCGTGCCCAGGGAGCCCCGGCAGGCACCGGGGCGGCAGAAACAACCTCACCTTGGCTTTCTTCTTGATGTGCTTCAGCAGAGGCTGCACAGCGTGGGGCCCTGGCTGGGACAAGGCCCCGAAGGAGTATTTCTTCAGGGGAGGCCGATGGAACTGCCGGAGCTTCATGGGACCCATGTGGGTGGGAAAGAATGGCTGGCGCAGCTCCACTGCTGGGATGGAGTGCTAGCACAGGAACAGAATCCAGGTTAGGAGCGACATGCATCGTCTCAAAACCAAATCATCCTCCTACCCTGTTAAACCCGACCTAACAGAACCCAGCCATACCTTCAGGTATTGTAACACGAGTGCACTGAAGTTCACTTATCACACATGCTGCCTTTTGACAGAACGTGCTTAGTGCCATATATTTTCCATACATACTTTGTTTGTGTATAGAAATGG
Organism: Pseudotriccus pelzelni; assembly: GCA_035584735.1. Classification (NCBI taxonomy): domain Eukaryota; kingdom Metazoa; phylum Chordata; class Aves; order Passeriformes; family Tyrannidae; genus Pseudotriccus; species Pseudotriccus pelzelni. The sequence continues at coordinate 16,302,843 of JAWMRA010000146.1, read as the reverse complement.
CTTTAATTTTACTATTTTAATTGTTACCCAATTAGAGGATCTTTTTATCAACTAGGAACTAAACGTACAGCCATTATCCCTACCAGTGGGACAGAAGTTCATTTGGAATTACACATAGTTTACCCATTACAGAGGATGCTGGAGTCAGATGAGGTTTTAGCAGAAGTCACTGAAACCTCCTACTTCAAGTGAACATCCCTGAGACTACCTGAATGATGTTGCCTCCAAAGGTTCCTCGAAGTCCCTGCTGTTTGGGGTAGTAAAACTCGTCATTGGAGAGGTTCCAGGGATCCTTCACCTCGGGCTGAGACATATTCTAATTCAATTTTAAACACAGAGAAAGAGGTGTGAAAAAAAAACCCAAACCAAAATCACTACTTCCTCATCATTCCCAGCCTGCAAGATGCTAAAGCTTATGCTGACCTGCTGTGGCTCTTCCTTGATGACACCTGTTTTTCCCAACAGGATTCGACTCTTCTTGAGAGAAGATTCTTTCTTGTTCTCCTTGGATGGAGAGTTCAAAGTCATTTCTTCCTTTTCATCAGGAATTTCTAAAAACACAAACAATTTCACTTGCAACTTTTTTGCACCTCAAACTCCTACTGTGCTGCCCCTTGATCCAGACATTTCAGCCTTTTTGTTCAGTTTCTGGGGTGACTGCCCTCCTTGAACTCTTCCCCCTTTTCCTCCCCACAGGTTAATATGAAACACGCTCAAGAAACACAGAAAAGCTCCACGCTTACACCTCTCCCTTGCCACCTTCAGTAGTGAGTAGATTTGAGTGGGATGAGGGTGACTGTGGGGATTGTTTGGGGTATCCACTGCTCAACACAAAGTTACTAATTGTCTGACTGATGAAAGAACAAGAAAAAGAGCATCTGTCCTGCCAAAGCAGTTCTCAAGAGCTGAGTCAAGGTGACAAGAGTGCCACTAATTTCTCAACTACAATCCTTTTGTTCCCCACGTACACACAACATGAGAGTGAGTCTGAACCCAAAGATAATATGGACCTGAACCCAAAAGGGATGCCTGAAAAATTCCAGGAAAGCAGTGTGAATTTGAAAAGTTAGCAATTTGTGAAGCATGGATTCCCCAAGTGAGATTTTCACATGAGAAGCAGGACTTGGTGACAGGGGCTTGGTAAATGCTATTATCAATTCTGTGCACAGAATACTCTATGCAAAACAACCCTGGGTTCATTCTGTTACTATTTATACAAACATCTCCAATTCTGTGCTGTATTCCAGTCTTGGAAAGAAAGCACTGTGAGTCTGCTTGTCTTGACTTTAACAAGCTCAAATTAAGACCGATTTTCAGGGTTGTTGGCTAATACCAAAACATTCCAATCAACACATATTCAAATTCTTAGAACTAACCCCTTTTCCTGAGGAAGAAAATGCAATCCAGGCTATATAAAAGTGTAGCAATATATGCTTATCCTTATTCAGGGATTCATTCAAATTTCAAATCAAATCACATTCAAATCAAACTCAGTAGCAGTTTGCAGCAGCAGCAAAAGTGATGAGCAGTATTACACAGTTCCACCACTCCCCTGTGCCATTAGTGTAGTCCGAAAGAGGCTTAAGGAATCTGCTTCTTCAGGCTCTGAGCACAAGCAATGATGACAATGGCATGGGCTAGTCTGTGGTTTACTTCTTTACCAACATGCACGCCAGTAAAATTAAGACAGTCACTTGTAAAACACATCATGAGTCAGATGAACTAAGTTAAATTTAAGTTTCAGGGCATTAATTTTTGCTTTCCTGTTAGTACTTTTAACTTGGACGCTGGTAGTATACAGCACACCGTCAAAAGTCATTAGACTTGCTGCCTCCTGCTTAAGCCCTTGATTACTTGCAAATTATCTTCAAAAGGCAGAGCAAAGAAAGGTCATAAGTATTGCCCCAGTCCATTTACTTCCGCTGGAGTGCGATTATAAACCCTTGGCTTCCATTTCCCCTTGTCTTTTCCCATTTGAGTCAAATTTCTGGATGCCACAAACCCACCTAGAATTATGTTTTCATCATTTGGATCAAGTGTTAAGACGGGGGGATCCAAGTAGGTTTCCATTGCCTGATCATCCCAGATGATATTGTCTTCCCAACGACCATACACCAGCTCTTCATTGTCAATTGGGAAAATAGAGTACCAGGGCTTGTCTTCATCCAGGGAAACTGCAACAATCACAAGGTAGAACCCTTGAGAGTTTTACACACAGCCTTGGCAGAAAAGTATTTCAGAGCCCATCCCCACATCTTATTCCCTCAACCTTCTGCATCTTTCAGGGGCTTTCTGAGGCAGGACCTCAAAAAGGCGAAAGAAAACACATCTTGGAAGCAAACAGGGAGCCCCCCAGTCTGAGCTTTACCAACATCTAAAACACAACCCCCAAGAATGAAATAAGGTCTCTAGAAATTTTAGAGCAAACAAGTAGCCTTTCTACCACAGAAACGAGCCACATGCCCCTATTCACGGGCAAAGATTGATATTCTCATTACCTTGCTGTTCAGGGGCCTTTTCTTTGCACTTTGCTATACCCAGGACTCCTGCCACACTGGGTTTCTGTGCCAGTGGAATTGGTGAATTGAGCAAAGAGCCACTGCGGTTCAAACCTAGGGGAAAGGAAAACAAAAGTAACATGAGCTTGAGTGGCAGGTTCAGGTATTCCACATGGAGAGAAGAAAGACAAAGTTGGTGTGGCTTGGGGTTTTTCTAACAGAAGGTACCTACTCTGGTTTTGGAAAGAAACTGAGAGTCTCAGAATTGTGAGCAGAGCTGTGATTTTGCCAAAAAGCATTCCCTGACAGCAAGAATTATGTTCTTCATTTGAGACATGGCATTGCCCACATACAATTGTACTACATGCCGTAGTTGAGCATGTAAAATTCGCACCAGAGCCCTGATTACCTTGCTGGGCATTGTATGCAGTGGCATTTCTAGTCATGCTCGATGGCAGCCAGCCTGCCAAACTTGCACGCTGTGTCTTGGTCCCCTTGTGCTTGACATCCTCTCCATTCCAGATGACATCATCCTCCCACTGGAGCTGTGTCACCATAAGGAAGTGCTCGTCAGCTAGCAGATCATCCTTCTCCTTCGTTGACTCTGAGTCCTGGAAGGAAATAATAATAATAATAATAATAATTGCTGGAAGACTTGACCCGACTTGACTTGACTTCGTCCTTTCAAACTGAAGCAGGGAAATTCCAAGTCTCATTTTGCATGGTGCACAACTGTCCACCAGCCCATCACCAAACTCTCACTGTGCATCAATCCCCACATACACCCCCACAGTTCCCCTCTCACCCCCTCATCTGCGGGTCCTTTATCCTCCTGCTCGCTCTTCTCCTTCAGCTTGAAACCGTAATCAAACCCGCTGCCATCCTCAGGGATGCCCAGCATGTCATACCAGAGCTGTGCCGGGCCATAACGCCACTCTGCCACCTTGGGCTTTGTGTCTGTCACTTTGTCTATGTCACCAGTCGACTGGGAAAACTTGGACTCCACGGGGGCCATCATGGTAATCTGGAGCACAGCAAAGGGGGGAACGGTTACACAGATGTTCTATCTAAATGTCACTAAGAGGTTTCTTCCTTCCAAGTTTCCCAGCTTTATCCTCGGAGAAGAAAAGCATTTCTAAGAAGCTCTTTGCCATACTTACTATCTGCCTTAAGAATGTTCTGCATTTAGACTTCCAAGAACACAGAGATTTCTTCTTGACACAAAGAGGATAAGCTCTCCTATCGATCCCGTACCACGGATGCAGCCTTCTCAGTAAGAAGCAACCACCTCAAGGCACTGACTAGTATTTGGAGAAGAGCTGCTGCACAGCTGGAATACAAGCCAACTCTGTTCTCCAGTTCTGTATTGAGGGAAAAGCTCTTTCCTCTACCAGTCGCTGTCCAATCCACCACTACCCCCAGCACTAGCTGGCGACCCTCTCTAAGTCTCAGATATCCCACCTCATCATCTGAAAGGCACTGCTCAGGAGGGGGAGGAGCAGCAAACTCATACTCCCAAGGAGATTTTCCTTCCACTCCACTCTCAACCACAACTTCACCCTCCTGGATCTGCACTTCTTGGGCCAACTCCCGGTGCTTTTTCTTGCGTTTCCTCCGGGCGCTCCTCCAGACCGACGGGACGTTCTTTCCGGGGCCGAAGAGACGCAGGAAACGCAGCACCTAAAGCAGGAAAAAACAACAGATTTAGAGAAAAAAAAAACAAAAAACAAACAAAAAAAGACACTGTGGAATACTTGTCTGCCTTGCCCTCCCCTGAAGAACAGCAATGAAAGAGAGCACTCTGAAATTCAGAAGCTTGGCCTGTGGTACAATCCCAGGTCCCAACAATCTCTTAGTTACGCTCAGGAAAAAAAATGTTTCTGATCTGTTTGATGGAACCTTCCTTTTCAAATGGATTTATTCTGAATTTCAAACGCAAACTTAAAGAGAAGAAAGACTGCCTTTACATATTGGGCATGTGGTTTCATACCACCTGGAAAAAATTGATTTTCATTCTGAACAATCCACAATCTTCAGAAAGACCGATGGAGGTTGAAGAAGAGTTGATAAAATTATTAGCAAGAAAAACAAGCTAAAAGAGGGTTATATGAAAGTAAAGATTTCTTAAGAAAACAGATAAATAACAGATTCCAGAAATAATACCCTTATTTTTATATCTCATAATGTAGTTGCCCTATACTGCATTCCTCCAAAACCTGCACTAATGACAACGACAAACTTCCTCTTGTGTTCCTTCCGTGGTTATGACTGGTTGTTTTAAAGCACTTAATAAGTCTTTTAGTCTAAGCTCTCTTGTAAAGAGGAAAAGCATTATTCTGTAACTGACATTTAGGAAACAGGAATTAGAACCAAAGATTTGTACAGAGTCATCCTACTGATATTCCCTGTTTATCTGTTATGCTGAAATAATGTTTATATGACCACTCCACCCATCTCTGCCTCTATCCACATTATCCTTCTTCCCAAAACTGGCAGTCTGTGACATTACAGGTTGAGCACCAAAGAAATGAACACAACCGCTACAAAATGTAACAGCACAGGTAACACCAAGTTTGTAACAGCCAAGAGAAGGGGAAACTTCTGTGCCTGAGCCTCACCTGACATTTAATTATGCAAATTGTTCAGCCCCTCACACAAAGCCTGTAATTGAGGCACGCACAGAACCAAGTTATCCTTGGTCACAACCATCTGTTTGGCAGCTATAAGGTCATCTTTATCCTCCTTCTCCTCCTACCTTTCCTCTCCTCTTCAAAGCTTTAAAACTTTCAAAATAATTATCGTAATACATTGACTACATTTTCTTTCTGGGAGCACTTAGGAGAGTCCTGTAATGAATTTGCTTTGTGTAAAACCCAAGCATTCTTTCTGCCTACTTGCCATCGAGCTGATTTCTGGTTTATGCTCAGAAAAGTTTTGAGGGAAAAATTAAATAAATGATACAGATCACAAATTGTTTCAGGAAAAGCACACCAAGTTCAGGAGAGAAGCAGCAAATATTTGCCAGAAAAGCCAGAAAGCAGGCAGATTAGCACTGGGTTTTAATCATCTGGCAAAATATCAAATCAACAGGCCTGTGGTCTTACAGAACAGCAAAACATTCACACCCTGATTTTACAGGATGCTTTTTAAGAGGTGCCTGCAAATGGCAGGAAAAGTATTAAATATTAAGCAATCTGGTAACAACAGCACAAAGAAACCAAAGGAAGTATTGAGGGAGCAAGAATATGTGATTACTTAGTACATACCCCTAGTACTGTACAATTCACACTTAGAGGGCTTACTTGACACACATCTCTTCCACGTATCTCTTACAATACCTTGCCTGGTCGAAATTCTGGGAAGAGCTCTGTAACACTTGGCAACTGTTTGGTAGCATCTCGCTGCATGATTCCTGCAAGAGGAAGTGTGAGTTTGCCTTCCTTGGATTCTGCCTGCCTGGCTTCTTGAGGTCCCATCTCTGACTCAGAATCAGAGCTGCTGCTGAAATCCACCTTGTCGGAGGCAGCAGAGGAAGGAGCAATGATGGAGGGCAAAATGATACCGTCTCCATCTTCAGATACTACAATAGAACAAGCACCTTATAAACAAACAGGTCTCCTCCCTCTCCCCTAGCATAGCCCCATAATGCCACATCTACTGTTTATACCAACTTATGCAAAAGTTAAGCCTTTGCAGGCGTTAGCAGTGCCATTCTGGTTTAACCTTTCATTTTATCCTAAGCGTTCCAGGTGCATTTCCCAGCCACAACTGAGAGGATGAGATAAAAAAGCAGTTTCATGGTCAATATTGGTATTTCAACAACACAACACTTCACCCCACATTTCAGACAATCCTGTAACATCACACCTGAGGACAAGCACTCACCTTCAGGCGCGGTCTGCAGACGGGGCTGGGATGATGTGTGGTCCCTGCTGCAGAACGAACTGCTGCACAGCAGCCTTTGCTTCCTTCTCTCACTCACATTGCCAGAGAGAAGAAGAAAGTCCTCACTCACCAGTGGCAGCTGCATCTTTTTCATCTTCTTTTTTTCCAGGTACTGGAGGTGGTGGCGGCGGCGGCATCAGCTTGGAATCGATATCTTCACAGTCAGCATCGTAATCGTCCTCGTCTTCATCTAATCAGGGAGGAGACAGGACTGCTCATTAAGCAGACAATAAAAGGAAACCGGGCACCCTTTCCTCTTTTACTATCTTAAACCTGTCCCAACCTGATGGCAAGGACACCATTCTTATCTTGCAACAAGATGCAAAACTCTAACCAGTTCAAATGCACAAACTCATTTGCAAGATGAAAGCTTAAGAAAGAGTGAGAAGGAGGGAAAAAGATAAACTGACATAAAGATGTCTGAAGCACTTAAAATATATATGTATATATTCTGCTATCACCTCCTTTTGTTCACACTTTGCAGAGCAAATAAAGCTACTAGAGAAGAAAAACGTGGTTAAAAATCCCAATCACCTTTGTGTCTACTAACCACAATATGTCACCAGAAAGATTAAGGGCAAGGCAGTTTTAAGAAATATGCAAAGATTTAGCATTTGCACCAAGGGAAAAGCTGCATGTTTTTGAAAGTCTGTTCTAGGCCAGACAGAGATATCTGGGACAAACAAAAGAACCAACGTGCCTTCTGCAGAAAGAAGGCACTTTTTTTCATCTCAGAAAAAAAAAAAAAAAAAGAAGAGTAAAACAGGAGAAAGAAATTGAGGTGATCCTCTTAGGACCATATTTCTATCTTTGAGTAGCTCCAAGAGGCACTAGACCTCCTGCATCAACACAACAACACAGCTTAAAGAAATGTGAGCAGGTACTAGGTATTCCCTGCAGGGGATAATACCTCCTGGAGGTAGAGCTGTCATGCTGATCCCCTCTTTACCTGGCCTTCGAGCTGGCTGCAGGCTGCCCATCGCCTGCTTGTACCGCCGGCTCTCGTCCTCTGCCACCTCAGTGATGTCTGAGTAATCAACAGCATCTTCTGTGCTCTTGACCCAGCCTAGGGAGAAGAGAAACCTCATCACACAAAACTTCACCCTAATATGTATTACCAGCTGCAGACTTCACTAAGTACACGTGACTCCTTTGCTTCCTTTACTTGGAGGAACAAAAAGCTCAGTTTCCCACCCGAGTACCTTTCCCCTCCTTCTAACCAAAACTCCCCCAGCTCTGAACTCCCGCTAAGGACTGGAAAGTAAACAACTTTAGCACAAGGAACACCCATCACTTACTCAGTGAAACTGCTCAGCAAGTTCAGGAGTTAAGAAAGAGACATTATATCACTGTGTTAAACAGGCTTCTCTAACACGGGGACAAAGACTTCACAGACTTACATGTGAAGGAGGAGAGACAAATAAAAAACTTTAAAAAATTAAAGAAAACAAGTGTAAAATTGATCAGGAGATACTGTAGTATTCAGTCTGGCAAGCAGGAGAGGGCAAGGCCTTTGACAAAGGCCCTCTGACCAGGTAACACCGTGATATTCCCTGCAGACCCCGATGAGCCAGGTGCATTTCCTTCTCTCCAGCAAGAGCTCTGACCCTGCAGCCCCTCTGCTCTTTAACCCCAGGTACCCCAGTGCCAAACCTTCGTCATCCAGGTGTGCTCCCTCGCTCTCCGGGCTCTCCTCCTCGCTGGCTGTGATCTCAGTGATCAGGTTGCCCAGTCCCAGCACGCCCAGCCCGGCCAGGTGCTTCTTGGATTCCTGGGGAGACCAGAGCTGGGAGGCTCCAGCAGCCAAGGCCGGGCCAGCCCCATGATTGCCAGCTGGGTCTGAGCCCACCCCAAACACCACAGGACACTCTGGGACACCCTGAGCACCCCCGAGTCATCCTGGTACATCCCGGGTCACTCCCAGCACCCCAGAACACCCTGGGTCACTCCGGTTCATCCCGGTGCACCCCAGGTCTCCCCTGGTACAACCCAGTTCCCCACAGTACATCCCAGGTCATCCCAGTTCATCCCGGTACACCCCGGGTCATCCCAGTACGTTGCAGTGCACCACGAGATCCCCAGTACACCCCAGGTCATCCGAGTACATCCCAGTTCACCCCAGTCCACCCCAGTCCACCCCAGTACATCCCAGCTCACCCCGAGCACGCCGGTACACCCCGGGTTATCCCTGTACAACCCTAGTATATTCCAGGTCACCTCAAACACCCCGGGGTCACTCCGCTACCTCCTGGTGCACCCCAAGCACCCCGGCACACCCCAGGTCATCCCGGTACATCCCAGCGCATCCCGAGCACCCCGGCTCATCCCGGTTCACCCCGGTTCACCCCGGCTCACGCCCGCTCCCCCCGCAGCGGCACGGCCCTACCTTGTCGAGGACGCTGTCCCCCTCCAGCTGCCCCGCCTCGTTGATGTTGCCGAAGAGGAAGCCGGCCAGGGAGAAGGGCTCGGCGCGGCCGCCATCCCCATCCTCCTCGCTCTCCGAGTCCGACATCGCCGCCCGACCCGGACACGGAAGCGGGGACGGCCCCGCCCCCCGACAGGCCCCGCCCCCCGACAGGCCCCGCCCTGCGCCGGAGAGGCCCCGCCCACTAGATAGACCCCGCCCCCTGGCCCCGCCCTTTCCCAAAATCCCTTCACTTGGTGCCTTTTTGGAGCCGGCTTTCCACAGGGAAAGGGCTGCCTCCAGCACGGCTGAGCTACGGGAACAGCGGGGCGAGTCAATGCGACGAGCCACGGGAAAGTGGGGAAAGGTTTATTGCAGTGCATAATTTAAAAGTAAAGAGGGAGAGGGGGAAAAAAAAAACAAAACAAACAACCTTTAAAACTGTTAGACGTGATACAAGTTATTTTATCGTATAAAATCAAGTCGCCAGTGTATGTATCAGTACCAAGGCTTCAGAGTCTTGGGCTCCCGCTGGTGGTGGGTGGTCCTTGCTGCCCACCCAGGGGGTCGGGACCCCCGTGAGATCCAACCCCTCCTCGGGGTCAGCCCAAGCAGCACCAAGGTTTTTACAGAGTGAGGTTTAGCACTTGAGAACAAAGCATGGTGAGGCTCTTCTAGTTTAAATTTCATAGGAATAGCTACAGCTGTAAACTGAAGAAAGCATGTCCACATCTAAGCACACCTCACGACATCCTTTGGACACAGAATTCCTGAACAGCATTTTTTTTTTTTTTTTTTAAACCCAAGTATTTCAGAAATCATTCACAAACTGAAAGATTAAAATCTGTCTCTTGACAGTGAGTCTCTTCCGTGAATTAAGACATACACACTGCATCTCTACTCATTAACAAACTGAGGGATCTTGAACGGTTTGGGAAACCCACACAGCTTAACCCGGCTGTCTGATCTCCCAAAACAAGACAAAATCCAGCCATAGGATGATGTGAAGTCTGTATTTGTCAGAGTACAGAAGAAAAATAAAACATGGGAGAAACAGAACTGATTGTAGACTGAAGCACTGGACTACTTACAATAAAATGCACCAAAAATTGTCGGGGGGTGGGGAAAAAGGCAGGAAGGTCAGAAATGGAGAATGCCCACTGAATGGCGAAGCTCACCGGATTCCTGAGCTCCTGAAGCTCATCCTCTGGAAAAGCAGAGGCTGGAAGAACCCAGCTGTCAGCCAGGGTTCTTACTCCTGGCAGGAAGTGACAGAAATACAAAGCATCTAAATGACCAGGTACTCCAAAGGCAGTAAAAAGCTTTTGATGGTGTTCAAAGTTCACTCTCTGCTCATTTTCATGACTACTGTGTTACTCTCCTCAGTATTGTTGTGCAATCCATTTACTAAGTAATCTAAATGGGCATAAAGCGTTCTGGCATAATGCAATCAATAATGCAACCGATTCAAATACATTGATTAAGCAGTTGAATTTTATCTCGCCACACTCTTTTCCAGTTCACACCAGGATGGCTGTTTGTGAGCCTACAGAAACAGGGGGGCAAGGGTTGTGCAATAATACTTTCTCACAAGATTTCTTCTCCACAAAATTCTTGTAATCCAGTTAGGAATAACCACAAAAGACACAGAACTAAAAGGTTTCAGTATGTAAAAAAGTAAAAACTTTTTAAAACAGTAGTAGCCTCAGTACAAAACTGCAAATATATGTAGAAAAAAAAAAAAACAAAAAAACCAGGCACCTCTTAAGACTAGTTCAAACATGTCACAGCCTTTTTAAAGTACATCTCTGAATAAAGCAAAGGTTAAGGGCTTGCACCAGGGTAACTAGACAGTTGATTTAGGTCTGACCAGCATTAAAACAAACCATGTGCACTGGCTTAAATAAATACATTTTAAACATGGTAAAGTCTATTTACTCAGTTACTGAAATTTACCTACAGAAAATAATCTTGAATTACAAGGCACAGAGTTAATTGCTGCCTGCAAGCCCAGCCCACACTAAAGGCCTACAGCTAAAGCAAAGGCAGGACGTGGTAAGTAGAGGTTATCTCACAGAATACTCTATACCCTCACAGCCTTCAGGGCACTGTGGCAGGAACCACATCTGGAACGGCACTTTCCTCTACCAGTGCAAAAGACGCAAAGACACTCCGGGCAACGGCACTTGGTGAAATAAAACACACAGAGTCTGCAGGGCTCCTGCAAACGTCCCACAGAACGGGGGTTTTGGTACTGCCTGCGCTCAGGCAACGTCTGGAACTCGGTGTGGGTTCACTAACCGCAGGTACCAGTAGTTGGATTAACTGCAATTTATAATCTATGGCTAAAGCGGTACCAGAGCGAGCGGATCTCGGGTAAACAAGAACTGCAGTTAGCGTCAGCATCAGCTACACCAGCTGGAGAAAGGCACATCCTCTTCAAGCAGTGGAATTAGGGCGCAAATAAAAACATTTCTACCCACCTGGTATTTTTGCCAGCATCAGATAAAGCAAGCTCAAATTAACACAAGACCCCTAATAACCTTGTTGATGTATTTTCTGTTATCTTGCTAAAACGAGGCACTTTTTTTTCTGACCAGGGTATACACCAGTGCAGTTTTGCATGTGTGGGAATCACAAGAAAGCAAGTTCTGAATGACCAATTGAGGCTGCAGCCAGACAAAGACAGCACTGTCAACTTCAGACAACAAAGCCCAGTCCAGCACCACTGGTTTCACACAAAGTATCTTTGAAGCATGCTGCTTTCATACCATCGAGCTGGAAGGTTAAGTCTAAGGAAGGTTTCATGCGCTCACTCCTCAGCTGGTCCCGGAACCACACATAAAGAACAGTGCACATCCTGAAAATAAAAGCCAGCTGCCACTTACTGGAGCTGCTGAAGAAAGTTAAAAAGTATGTAAATAGAACTTCAGTTAAAAGAGTTCATAATAACTGAGCATCCAGCACAGAGGGGGAAAAAAAAAAAACCTGCCCAGGTAATCCTATCCAGTGACTGGCTAACCATACAGACGGAACTGAAAACAGGAAGAAACACGGGCTCCTGTAATCAGAACCTCCAAAATTTCTGTCAGCGTTCTCACAGAAAAAAAAACAACAAAGGAATTTGCCATAAAAATCTCAGGTGGTGGCCCCAAGAACGTTAAGAAGTGAAGCAATTAATTCCTCAGGAGCTGCTATCAAGTCCGTGGGATTCATCAGAGAGATTACATGGAAAATCTCATTTTGAGAAGTGTCATCCCAAATATCTCGGCCCGGGAAGGTAAGTGTTAAAACTTTATTCTCAGGGTGCAATGTCTCTTTGGACAGTGGAATAGAATCTCAGTTTAGAAGTCTTATGGAAGACTTGCATCTGAACTACTCTTCCACTTCTCCAACTCAAAACTATGAAAATCACTTGTTTGAGTGATTCATCATTTTTCTAAGTTCCTTACATTAGGAAAAATCAGCTCCTGCTTCTGTTAATAAAATCATTGCAGGTATTCCCTGGGTCTTGCTCATTGCATTAATCATGCCTTAGGCTAACTCTTCATACAAACGATCACAGTTCACTAAAAGGCGAATCTCAGTAATATTTCAGGCATTTTTGCAAGTAAACAAACTGTTTTCAAGCTTTAGATTGACAAAACAACCGGACTTCTGTTTGTAAAACAAATTCAATCAGTGAATAAAGGATGGGAAAAGCAGCAGCTACACTTAAAGCAGGGTTATCAGAATTTGTGCTTTTCAGCAAACCTAGGAACTGATGGCTATCTAGTAAAGAAGTGGCTTCAAAGGAGTCTCCTCTTTTATTTTCCTCTACTAAAATAAGGACAGAACCCAGGTGATCCCTGGAAAAGCTGGAGATTGGAACTTTAGAAATAAAGTAGATATTTGACCTCTCAGCTGGAAAAAAAAGACTGTTCTGTTTCAGTTTCCCTGAAGCAGTAAGACTGCAAGAATATTCATTGTATAACCGATTTCTGCTTAGAGCTGTTAGTGCAAGATGCAAATCTTCAATTTTAACTCATTAAAAAGCCCTCCAAGATTCTAGTCAACAGCAACATCCATCACCCAAGGTGGCTACAATAAGACACATTTTCTTGTGTTCTTCTTTGTCACAGGATACAGAACTGCACGGACAGCTTCGGCAAACACCTCCCGAACACCCTCCTGATTCAACGCTGAGCACTCCAAATATTTGACTGCTCCGATTTGTTTAGCCAGCGAAGTCCCCTGCTGCGGGGTGGTGGGAGCCAAGCTCTGCTCCTTCAACTTTTTAACTGTTTCCAGGTCATTTCTCAAGTCTCTCTTCGTGCCCACTAGAAGAATGGGGACATTTGGACAGTGGTGAGAAACTTCAGGATGCCATTTGTGCCTCACATTTGCATAGGAAGAGGGGCTGCCAATGGAGAAGCAGATGATGAAGACGTTGGTTTGAGGGTAGGAGAGCGTGCGCAGGCGGTCGTACTCCTCCTGGCCCGCAGTGTCCCAGAGGTTCAGGCTGACTGTCCGGCCATCCACAGTCATCTGGGCACTGTAGTTGTCAAACACAGTCGGGATGTACTCCTCTGGGAAGGCATTGGTGGTGTAGCTGATGAGGAGACACGTTTTTCCCACCGCGCCGTCTCCGACGACCACGCACTTTATAGTCTGCATTCTTCACCCAGAAACAAAGTCCTGCACAGAGCAAGAAAAGGAGTTTAGGAAAAGCACACTCGATGATGGCCATTTGAAAGATAAGCTTTAGCAAGTGTTTTTAATATAGCTAACAATTTCTTATCACAGCTTGACACACATTCAGTGTCTCAAGCCATTCTAAAGAGCTCCAGGGGCTGGGGAGACAATAGTGAAATGGAGATGCAATGAGTTGAGAGCTAAGTGACAACTGGCTGCATTCCAACCATGTAAGTACAAATTAGCCAAATTCCCACAGTCTTGCCTTACTGCCAGACTGTTTCCCACAGGCAAAAGGACAAGTCCTTAGAGGCACCTGCAAGTGGAAAGGGATCGTGACCTCGGACCCAGTAACAAGATACTCCGTCCTTTGTAGGTTCACACATACACCCCTGTACACACACACACACACACACACTCTCTCCAAGATTCACACTTCTTGCCTACATAGTCTATTGCCTAAACAGTTTACCACAAAGAAAGGTCCAAAAGTTATATAATAAACCAAGATATTCATGGCCGGGCCGCACTGCAACTTCACCGTAATAATTCACTATGATCAAATCAATCAGACCTCAAGAAACTGCTTTACTTAGAGGACAACAGATAAAAGGTTCAGAAAGTAGCACATCCAAGAAAAGCTGTTCTTTGAAATACAACTAGTCATAGTACCCAGATTAGAGTATATAAAGAATTTTTCTAAAGAAGCCAAGAACAGATTACTCTCACTAATCAGTGACAGAACAAGCAGAACTTAACAGGCTTGAGCTACTTGATGTCCTCTAAATAATGAGCATGAGAAAAGCATACGCTGTAAAAAACAGCCTTCCTAGGCAGACTGGGGAACTGTTACACAGGAGACACCTGACACTTACAGGTTTCCCTTATCCCTTTCCTGATACATAAAGATTAGGTTTGATAATCAGACACAGTCTAAAACACAATTAATTTTAAACTTTCATCACACAAACAGCACTATATTTGAAAATAGCATGAAACTGCAAGCAGTCATTTGTTGTACGTTGGAGCTTCCACAGCCAGTCTGAACAAGAAGGAACTTGCATCTGCCCTCTCACCCAAATGCCTTTCAGGGACTCTCAGAATCCTCAACGTGCAACCAGCAGCAAATACACAGTTTCAAGCAGAAGAAAATAGTGGGAAGAACCTTTTAGCAGGGCCTGTTACAATAGGACAAGGGGTAACGGTTTTAAACTAAGAAAAGGTTGATTTAGGTTAGACATACGGTAGAAGTTATTCACAGTGAGGGGGGTAAAACACTGGCACAGGTTGTCCAGAGAAGCTGTGGATGCCCCATCCCTGGAAACATTCAAGGCCAGGCTGGACGGGGCTCTGAGCAACCTGATATAGTTGAAGATGCCCCTGCTCATTGCAGAGTTGGACTGGAGGGCCTTTAAAGATTCCTCCCAAACTAAACTGCTCTGATCGCATATTCCAGAAGGATCTCAGCTCCAACACCATCAAAGAATAAAGGGGAATATAGGAAAATCAGCAAGTGAAGTCACTTCTAACAGTCATGAAAACCCCTCCCTCCAACTTCCTCTTCACGACCATCCAAAACAAATCAACAACTCATTATTATTCAAGTCTCAGCTTTGTCCTTCCAGCCAGGGTCTTTATCTGTCCCCACATATTGCATTGGGAGCACACAGGACTCTGCTGGGCTGAGTGAAAATGGGCTACCTGGAGCTTCGGCACAAAGCTGCAACACAGGCCACTGGAGTGCCAACCACTGCGGTCACTACAACACACAGTGCTCAGGGAAGGGTCCATGTACGTGCACAGGCACTGCTGAAAACCAACCAGCGGTGGGAAGCAGTGCAGAAACCCAGCAGGACACTGGAGGGGAAAAATCCGCAGGAAAACAAGAATGCAGAAGCAGATGAGCCCTTTTGAAAACGGCAGGAACTAGATTTCTAAACCAACGTGAATCACCTGGAATGAAATCTGGCAAGCACTTTTGAGCTCTGGCAGAGAAGCATACATATGAGTTTCTTCACAGATAAAAAAAAATCAGTCGTCCCATTTCAGGGCTCCAGTCAAATGTAAAGAGAGATATGTATGGAGCTGCATAAAGGTAATCAGTAAAATGAAGAACAGCACTGAGCAGCAAAAGCTGAGGGCAGGACTGAATGTATTATTCCAGAACAGTTGCACCAAGAATGTAATTTAACAGCACTGGAGGGGAAAAAAGAAGAAAAAAAAAAAAGGGGGGGAAACAACCGAAATAAAACCCCACCAAACAAGGAAGATGTGCCAAATTAGAAGCTTGCATTTTGCAAACCCCAAGGCTGAAGCCCATTTTAATATTAAATTACTTAAAACATTACAGATAAAACATTTTTGCCATTATACTATTAATGGAGATCGGACACTGTTAATGGCAGCACACAACAAGGTATTTCTCAACACGAAGGGTCTGAGTGCTACAAGCAAAAAGTGACAGAAGAGCAGATGTCCTTTAACACTGTAACACTGTTCTACCTGATGATGCAACCCTGACTCTCCGTGTAGGGCAGATCATGGCCTGCCTTGAGACAGTGCCACACTCCCTCCATCTGCCTCCAGGGGTTTCCAAACCCTCTCTCCCCTTCCCACCCCGGCAGCACAGCACCTCCTCAGCTGTGACCACACACTGCAGAGGGGTGAGGAGTTGAACTACTTATTAAACTGGATGAAACCACAATCAACTGGGATGGTACAACCAAGCCAGCGGCAGCAGATGGTGGGAATGAATCACCATATGCTGCTTCTGCTGCCAAAGTCACTGGACTGCAGCACACAGAGCAGGTTTTAAAGCTTACTCCTGCACTTACATCAAACCACTCAAGTACCAGAACATGCTCTGCCAGAACCTTTAGTGGTGACCAACACCAACAACACCACCACTTGAGAGCAAAGGTTTTTTTCTGCTAAATGAATTATCTGTGCAACAGATGATTCATTTGCATCAGTCAGTAACAAGGGACATCACAGGGATGGCAGGACTAAGTCAGCTGGACACATGCAACAAAAAATTCAACTCTAGCAACAAGAGTCTCATGGAGAACAAAAAAACAGAAAAGCCCTTTCTACGCCCAATGCCTAGTTTCTAAAATAAACAAGTTGCAAAGACTTGTAAACGGATCTCTCTTTAAAACACAAACCAAAAGCTCCCCCAAGGGCTTACACCTCTTACATCCCTCAGCACTTCTGTCCAGAGCTTTCCACAGAATGTCAGGGTATCCCCAAACTGCACCCAGCCCGAACACAACAGGCACTGTCTGGGGGGGTCATCACACCAGCACTGCCAGGCAGGAATCATGAACTGATCAACTACAAAGCTACGTGTACCCCAGACCACCAGCAGCTAACACAACCTGGTTTAAAACGTCTCATGACAGCGTGTTACCCGAAGATTATTTTGTTGGGGCTTTACTTAAGAGGTTATCAGAGATTTGAATTGAGAAATTGGTAGTAAAGTAACAAAAAGGCCTGGAATATAAATGCTCTTTCACAGAACTAATACCTGGAATTACCCCCACTAAGGCTGGGATTTTAGAAGAGCAGCATTTGCAGTAGGAAATAACTCCATGCAAACATGCCAAAGCATCAGGCAAAGTATTAAGTACACAAACACAGCTAAAGAGCTTGTAGGTTTTTAAGTGTATTTCTCTGAAAGGCTCCTTTAAAGTAGGTTGCTTTAGTTGAAAGGAATCACGTGTGGCACATGCAATACAGGAAAACAAACACACACCAGAACACACGTTATTTGTACTGAAACACAAAACTAAGATAAATTAACCAAAAAATAATGAGTAGAAAGAAGATGCTACACTCCAAAAACCTGCATGTTGTGAGCGGGTGCAGTTTGGTGAAAGATTTACATATGGAAGACAAAGATCTTTTTCATTTGAAGTCACAACCAAGAAAACTAATATTACCTCCATCAGGCCTTTTCTATTAAATCCAGGTACTACTTTCTCCAAAATATATGAAGTCTCAACCTAGTTTTTCTTGTAAATAATTTGTCTATCAAGAAAACTCTCCTAAGACCGTAAAAAGCTGGGTTTCAAATTTACGTGGCACCCCTGAAGCTGGCACTGCACGCTATCTAAATATAAATATATACTGAAAAGAAAACCATCATCCAAAAACAAAATTACCAACAAACCAACAATTACCAAAAGCAGGAAAATTGGTTTAGGGTTTGTTTGGGGGCTTTTTGGTGACCTTCTAACAAATTTTTGGGGAAATTTTAGAAAGAAAAACTCCACGTACAATAAGTAACAAGAACTGAAAAAGAGCAAAATACAGATTAACACGTCAACACATCAAAAAAAATACTTAAGAATTTAGAAACAGAAAGCTGGGCACAAGCTTCAAAGCCCAGTTTAAAGGTTATGCAACATGAGAAACAAGTGAATGGAAAATCCAAAGTAGTGAGAGGTAATCCGGGTTCTTAGTCCTGCCAGAGAAAGGATTTTTATTACAGTTAAGGTTCTAGCAGCTACAGCAGAATGGGAACAATTTTCAAAATAAATAATCATTAATTAAAAAAAAAACCCAACAAACCAAATCACCCCACACACAGAAGTGTTGTGCAAAAATATGCAGATGAGAGTTATTTCTATTTTGTCCATCAGTGCCTCTGAATTAGAAAACTGGCATTCCCTGTTTGGGTTAGTTTCCTTCTCAGAAGATGCTGCAAAGTCTGACTTCACTGCCTGCACACCTGGCACTTCCTCTGGAATGTGCAAGGTTTCAGTCGGCATGTCAAGACATCATCTGGAGAGCTGCTCCTGTTCTGACCTAATTAAGTCTTTTCTGGTATCATTAACGTGGACAGCTTGCTCTCCTAACACCCAGATGAGTATTTGTGGAGGAAATGCACGATTTGCATCACACTCCCCCCTCCCCACAAAGCCATCACAAGTGAAACCACAGGAAAACTTCACGTTGCATCACAATTTCTTTGCGGGAGAGAAAAAAATCTCCTCCATCTTCCCCCCCAGTACTGCTGAAGGAAAGTTCCCGGCCTGCTGAGAGAAGGGGGGATACAGTGACAGAAAACAGAGAGGAAACAGTAACCCAAGTTCTTCTGTAGCTTTCTAGATTTATGCTTTTGATACTTCCGGCACTTCTAAAAACTCCTGGCAGAGGAACTACTTCGTAGCAGGATTTGTCTCTGCCCTTGCTATGTTAACAACCAAACGCCTCTTTGTCGGGTGGATTTTAGCTTTGATACCGCTCTTTGATAAACTCGCTTTCACTGAGTTTGTCAGGTGTTCCCTGTCGCTCTTCACAGTTTGAATACGGCCCCGTTTTGGCCAAAAACGAGCCAAAAATGCATCAGGATTCAGCTGCAATCAGCTGTACTGATCTGTGTCACTCTGCTCAGCCCCCACATTTGACCAAGCCCTCGCTTGGATCAGACATTTGGTCCTGCCTTAGCAGGGGCAAGCAAAAGTTAAGAAAGGTAAACGACTTAATTGCTCATCTTTCAGTCACAAAAACTAGATCAGAGACGATTCGCCGTCCGCCTGAAACACGAAGTCAGGCAGAAACTTCCAACAAAGAACTGGGTGGATAAGGCAGCTCCAAGTGTATCACACCACCCTCACCCATGCAAAGGAGTTCATTCACATGTGCAGCTTACCCACCAAGACTACCAGGGAGGAGAAAGGGGCTCCCAGCAGTTTAATCAAGACTCTGTTACTATTTCACAACAGCTCAGCTTACTCGCCATTGTTTTAGGCAAGTGCCAAAGGAATGGACAAGTGCCAGACTTCCAGAATGCAGGCCAAGAAAGAGTAAAAAAAAAAAGTTAAAGAGGAGACCTCATCCCTAATATCCTTCAGCAACAAATGACCTACTTGGACTTCTCAGCGCCTCTCCAAGTTTTCACACCGCTTTCTGTCCCGCCATTTACCTGCAAGAGAAACAAAACACTCAGCAACATCCTGAGTAGCAGCAGAGGGGGGAGAAAAAAAATCAACAAGCCAAGGCAGATTTCAGCAGCACAGCAGGAACTGTGCACTCCACCACCCAAGCTCCACACGAACAACAGAATGGAGGAGGCTCATTTTCTGCAGAGCTCTCTGCCTGGTCATTCAGCTCCCAGGCACATATCACTGATGCCTTACAGGGGGTGCAATTCTCACGGGTTGTTCCCTCAGTGTCAATGTTACACAGCCCTTACGCCTCTTGATGCAAAAACTGCTCAAAACCTTTCAAATAATATTTTTAAAACCTCTACCCCTGTCAAATTAGGTTGAAATTGGTTTATTGATTTAAAGAGTTATTTTTTTTTCAGGGATGAAACACACACAAGCTTTACCATGTAAGCCATATTTCTTAGAGAACTACAGTGAAAACAAAGTGGTCTGCACGAGGTATTGGGGCACCTCAACAAGACAAACCTCGGTGCAACAACACTCTCACTACCTGCACTCATACTCCAAATTTTAAAGGAGAGCAATAATATTAGTGACCAAATATCAAAGACCTTAAATTCTATGAATCCGAGATTATGTTTAATGGATAATTAATATTTTAAAAGGGCGTTATCTCATGAAACAACACTGCAACAAGGTACAGCCGCACAGTCACACAGGAGCTAAAAACCAAGACTTCAGCAGGTACCTGAAATCCCCAGTGCAGGAGTGCAACATAATCAAAAGCTGCAGAGTATTAAACTTGATTTTCCTCCTGCCACCCACGGAATCGTGGATTCATCCAGGCAGGGAGCCCTCACAGTTTTTCTGAGCACAAGTGACCCTGACGAGCTCCAGTGGCGAGCACAGCAAAGGTGTGAGAGCAGAACTGCAGGGTTGTGTGCCCACATCCACGACCTGCCTGCTGGGTGACACAAGCAACTTGCCCAGGTCCTGGGGACCACGGTCAGTTCATCAAAAGTTAGTAACACAATGTCCTTTCTACTTTCTGTAGATTCTGACACGGCCTTAGTCATTACTATGGGATAAAACAAACAAACCGTACCTCAGGCATAAGGCTTTGTGAAGAGGCGTATTAAGCACATTGCAGGACGAATGATAAATCCAGTTGAAGCACCCTCGATTCCTATTTGAGGTGGAAAGAGAGAGAACTGTTAGTCTGTCTCCCTGTCATCTTTTGTCACCTGGCATTTGCTGGCACTCTGGGCTGTAACAAAGCCACTGTTGTATCCAAAGGGCAATGTTACACCAGGAAAATCTGAGCTTCTTTCCTTGAGAAATAAAAGCCCACACACACTTTTCATTGGACTGCGTTTCTTTGATTTGTCCTCCTCCACCCGAAACCTTCACTGGGGTTGGGAGGGGGGTGTTAAAAAAAACACAAACAAAAAACAAACAAATAAAAGGAACAAAACCAAACAAAACCCCAAACAAAAACCAAAACACAAAACAAAACGGGAAACAAACAAACAACATCAACCCAAAACAAACAAAAATGCACTTGCTCAATCAATAACAGTTCTCAAAAGTGTCCTTAAAGAGTTTTGGTGTGATTAAGACAGCAGTTAACACATGCACTCGTTGTGGGTTCTATCATGGCTTGTGCACTACAATAGTGCAATTTTTGCCAAGTCTCATTTGCATCATGTATTGCAGTTCTAAAATGTGAACAAAAGTTAAGGAGCTTCTCAGCAGTCTGACAGATTTACACATTACAGGCATGTACAGCAAAGGAAAAAAATATTCCCTGTAAAGCCATGACACCAAACTGAGTGAAAACACTTTGGACTGCAAAAGAATCACAGCCTCACCACGTAAGCAAATCTAACTGCATATTTAATTTCCTCCTGCTAATTGCAAACTGCATATTTCATTATTTTTCCAAGATCTCTGTAAAATTCCTCCATAGAAGAACATTCAAAAGAGCTTTTTTTTGTCAATGGAAACAGCATGCTAAAATGCCAAATATGTCTCATAATCCTAAATTCCCTATAGGAAAATTGTTGTGCAGCTGAACAGCGGCAAACTGGCCCCAAACTGTGCCTTTGAGCGATGTACTTTACATTTCACACGGAAGAGAACGTGAGCTTTTGAAAATCAAAAAATAAGCTTGGGGCAAAGAGCTTAATGCTGCTGCACAAGGAGTACTGCACTCCAGCACAGGACACGTGTTGCAAGTACGGAGTACACATAAATAACACTTAAATTAAAATACCTAAAGGACCAAGAGGGACCAAAAAAAAAAAAAAAAGCCCCCTCCCAAAAAAAACAGAAAGAGAGAAGTTCAGAACAAATAAAAAGCAGCATTGCTTCTCGGGGTTTGAGGTTAAGCAGGAATTCCTCAGTGCAGGTTGTTATAAAACCTGAAAGTTCACAGGACTCCAGAGGAGAACAATTAAGCTGATGCAGTGCTCTGTGGCAGCTGCTAAATGAGACAATACCTGCGACTCCTGACACCGCTCAGAATATTTCAGGTCACTACCTTGCCCTGCTCTTCCCGAGACAGCAATTTTAGAAGGCAGATCAAATACGACTCATCTTATATCCCTCCCAGAAAAATGCACTCTCAGCAGTGAAAGAAGAGACCTTTCCGAAGGCGAGCTCATCCCGTGCCAACTTTTTATGACACTTCGCCGGGAGCAGAGGTCGCCTTAAATCTGCGGCGGTGCTCCCGACAGGCACCAGCACCAGCATCAGCATCAGCCCGGCCCCGCAGCAGCGCGGCCCAACCTCCGCTCCCCGCGCAACGGGCAGAACCACCACCCGCCTCGGGGCCGCTCCCCGACAAGCGGCACCGCAGGAGGGCTCGTTTAAAAAACCCCTCCCCGGCTTCCCCGGGCCCCCCCTCCCCACCCCCCGACGAGCACATTCATCGCCCACCGTGCGGACGCGCATCCCGCCTCCCGGCACCCCCGGGGCACCACCAGGCCACGCGGCCGGGGCGCGATGCCCCCACCCCCCCCTCCCCCGGCCCCGGTGCTCCCGCGCTCGCCCTCCCCGGGCGATCCGCGCCCCCGCAACCTGCCCCCCCCCCCCACCGGCGAA
>JAWMRA010000146.1:16251309-16271231 GCA_035584735.1 Pseudotriccus pelzelni | reverse complement strand
TCTTTTTGCAGTTCTTGCAATGTAGTAAATACCAGACGCCAGGTAGTCAGCAACCCCTCTGTACCAGCCTCTCCCTTGGAGACGGAGTCCCAGAGAGCCTGCCCGACCTTCTCCCACACAGTCACACCAAAAGCAGTGAAAAAAGTAGCTTCATGGCCTTGCTCACGGCACCACCGTCGCAATTGCTTTAAGCGAGTTTCATCTACTTTCCCACCTTGTTTACGGAGTAAAGTTTTCCAAGTAGCAAGTATTTGAGATTCTTCCTTAGTAAATGAATTGCCCACATTGTCCCGTTAAGTTCTCGGCGGCTCATTTGTTTATCACAGGTGTCTAATCAGCGGTCCGGACCTTGGCAGCACCTCCGTCTGCTCTTCTGCTACTCCGAGCACCGTCACCACTGCACCTCGCCCTGCGGTTCTGATTCCTCGCCGGGAATCGTCCTCGACCCCTTGCACGGATCCTGTGGCCCTTACAGCTGTGAGCCTTCCGTAAGAATCAAGTCAGCTTATGGTCCTGATCCCTTGTTAGGAATCATGTCGTCTTACAGTTTCGATACCTCGTTAGTTATCACGTCGGGGTCACCATAGTCTGCCATGGCTGATGCAACTCCAACCCTGTCCTATGATGTTTGTTAGTCTACTTAATCCCCCCCTACAACAGCCTGGAGAATCTTCTGTCACCCCAAGGGGATCTCCAAAGTTCAGAGATAGGGTGAACTGCCATTGAAATTCTCGAGGTTACCAGGGAAGTTACTCCAGACTTATTTCACACTGCCCTGCTACTTCACCTCCAGCTCGGTTCTGCCACCCCAGCCAGCAGCACCAGGTTTTCCCTTGTCATCCCAATAGCATGGAGGCAGCCCCACTGGAGGAGAGGACTGTATCACTGTCACACCTCCCTATAGCTGGGTGCGCTGTGTATAAACCCACATCCACCCAAAAGCTGGGAGGGAGATGTGAGGGCACTGGGGAGCTCTCACACCAGCCTGAGCTCAGTGGCTTCAAGCTGATACCCTCCTCGAGGCACTGCACCGCCTCAGAACACAACGCCTGACCCAACAGTCCCAAAGGTGGGTAAAAAAAATTCTGCTGGCATCCAGAGGCTCTGCTGAGGCAAGAAGGATGACTAGGGACCCAGGAAGCTGGGCAGAGGCCTGTGCTGGGGGCTATAGGGTTTCAGATGTCCCTGTCCTTTCCATGAGCTGTCAGCAGGGCTGCAGCTGTCACCATCCCGTGCCAGCGGGGATCTGGGGCTCGGGTTACCTTGCACACCTCGGAGGGAACGCCAAGAGGTCGATGTGGCTCACGCACATTGCAGAGATACCAGCAGGTATCTGGGGGGTCCAAGGCTGAGCCGAGGAGCAGCAGCACAACTGCTCTGTCCCAGCTCCTCTGCTGCACTGTGGCAAACGTCTGGAAAGACAGAACCTGCTGGGAACACAGCACAGTGAGAGGTGCTAAACCGGGGTGCCCAAGGGAAGGGTCCCCAGGGAGGACAAGGAGAGGAGGTGCAGCCTGGGAGGCAGACACGAGACACCCCTCACGAAACAAAGGTGAGCTCCAGGGGAACTGCGCGGTTGGCTGTCAGCACACTCGGGGCTCTGCTGGAGCTGGTGCTTCAAAAATTCGGAAGAGGAGATGAGGCTCAGGTGGCTAAGGGCATGCTGGACTGCACATGCACCACACAGCATCTTGTTTGAAGCTGTGGCTTTTGGCAGTGGCACTTGGGCTGTGCTGCTGAGAGTGACTCTCCTCCTGAGCAGAGCTCCAAGTAAAGCAGAAGTCACTGTGTGAGTCAGCTGAGCAGGGACAATCATGACCAACACCTTTCAAACAGGTTGCAAGGAATGGGCCAGCTGAGAATTAAAAATAGAGCCTGTTTGGTTCATGCGCACTTAATGTCATATATAACAGAACAAAAAGGAGGTAGAAAATAAAGAATAAATTATCCTCAAACCCAGCTTAATATGTTTGCCCTTGAACAATCAGGGTCAGTGTAAAACAGCCCTCCACATTCCTGAGGAGGACACTGCTCAGTACCTCCAGGGAAAGAAATCCAGCTCACCCCTGACCCTTCAGTCATTCAGGATGCTCTGTGGAGCCAGGGGAGCAGGAAGGCACTGCATTTCTAAAGCAGAGTAATTCCTCCACACGAAAGGCTGCTTAGGATGAGGAAAATGCCTGACAAACATATTACTGCTATGTATGCTAGCAGGCAGGATTAATGTTTTATTTATTCGGGAAATAAAAATCTTCCTCAGAAGATTACGTGCTGAGCAATTCTACATCAGAAGTTCTGCCCGGTCACTCTTCTGACAGCACTGCTGAGGAGTTAAGGACCAGCTGTCGCCCAAGAGATCTGCACTGGTTGTGCTCAACATGACCCAAGTCATGACCAAGACAAAACAGAGAGTGAATGTGGCATTTCAGCAAGGCCACAGGAAATAAGACCTTCTTTCTCCCAGCCCCCACAGGTAGCTCACTGCAGTAGTTTAGCACATCCCACCACTTGTAGCTTTCTGTGACAAATTGCAGCTGCTCCAGAGAGGCAGCGTGCCAGAAAAAAAAAATTGAAATGTTTGTCTACTGCTTTGATATGACAAAATCCTCCGGGTACCAGCTGGATTTTTCAGATTTATCTTTGATTCTCACGAACTCAGTCACTATTGATTAAGAAGAAGCTGCACCCAAGCACAAGTTGTAACTTCGGAAGTCCACAAATGACAGAGATTTAAAACTAAGAGCAAAACATCAAGAACCAAACTGCTCCTCAGTCCAGAGGAAAGCATTCCCTTCTGCACTGGCTGAACCTCAGCACATCCCAAGTGCTTGTGCACAGTCCAGCCTCCGGAGCTGCACTGGCTGCCTGACACAGGCAGTGCCACCAGAACCCAAAGTGCTCCACAGAGGAAGGAACTGCTCTGGAGTGAGGTAGCCCTGCCTGCCCAGCTGTAAATGCTTCTGCGATAGTCAGTCTGTCCCTGCCACACGCCTCTGAAAACCTTAGCAATGGTTTGCTTTACAATTTCCTTCCTGGAACTTTAGTCACAGATTTGCAGTCTCCTACTTTAAAGCAACTCAAGAATAGTTACCTCCAGCATTCGCACCAGTTTAGTTTTCTTCCTTTGCTGTCACTGGATCTTCAGTTTGGATCTTTCAAGCCTTATTAGAGGGGCTCTGAGCAGTGCTAAATCCCTCCCTCCGATTTTACATCCCCTTCCTCCCAGGGAAAGGCAATAACCAGACTCACCCTTACGGGGTAGTTGGACAGCACTGAGACAGCAGCAGAGTGATGCTGAATATCTGAGCTCTGCTGTTTCCCTAAGTCTGATTTCTCCTCTGGCTGTTCACCAACACACCAGCCAGCTGAGCAATGGGCAGGACAATGGGAGACAGTGCAGACACCTGGGTGCAACTTCACCGTTTCTTCTCCTACTATTTCACACTTTGGAATTA
Organism: Pseudotriccus pelzelni; assembly: GCA_035584735.1. Taxonomy (NCBI): domain Eukaryota; kingdom Metazoa; phylum Chordata; class Aves; order Passeriformes; family Tyrannidae; genus Pseudotriccus; species Pseudotriccus pelzelni. Next base: position 16,267,776 of record JAWMRA010000146.1, on the reverse strand, counting down.
AACAATGTACTTACCATGCAGCCATGGGAACAGTGAACGTCTGACAGCTTCATTCCAGACAAACAGATCCATTCTCTCCCCAGGGCAACAGAAAATCTAATCAGCATTCTCACTACCTTATTTGACATTTTGCAATATCGAGCTGTCCTAGCAAATGTTGCAGGTGAAAAATCACCAAAGTCTTCATACTTCACAATCAATCTGATAATCTCCATTTAAATGCCTATCATCTCAGCAAGCCAGCAACTAGTGCTGATGCTTCCAAATGTGGAAAACAAAACAAGAAACAAAGAGCATCAGCTGCAGCCTCTCTTCAACACAGCTTATCATCCCATTCCAGGCTAATTAAAAGCCATCCAATGACTGGAGTAAATCAATCAAAGCTCCAGAGTGATTATATCACCTTTCCCTACTAAAGAGTACCTACATGACCAAACCCTAATTTAAGGTAACATTTGGCATACCAAAATGCTGTCATCTTTCCTGTGGTTTCACAATTCAAGGCACCTCCTTATGCTTTTAGGCTGTAACTCTTTTCTCCCTCCCTCTCCCACCTAAATTTATTTCTAAGCTTCCCCCCTGCAGTCTCAACTGGGCTCCGTGTTCCCAGTAACACATCAAAAAGTCTTGTGTCTCACTGCTCTGCATCCACGACACAGACACATCCCAGGTTTATCCGCACTCCCTTACTGTATTCCAAGCTCCTGAAGGTCTCATTACAATACACAAATAAAACTCGTTCTGTGAGAAGGAAAACTGATAAGAAAATTGTCAGGGGTTGAACAACCTCTTTACAGAGCTATGCAAGAACAACTTTTGCGCCATAATCTGAATCCACACACACACATTTGTATTAAAAAAACAGAAGAGACAACACACCAGATAAAAAAGGCTTAAAATCCACTTTAATAATGCATTCCTGTAACATTCCTCAGACAAACTCGAACTTTTTTAGTGGGACAATTACAGTTTGTGTTCAAACAGTTTACACTAAATGAAAAGTCTTGTAGTACTTCTACACAAAAGACAGGCAAGGTTAGGATTATACAAACATTTGTTTCAGTTAAATCTTCAGCATGAGATACAGTATCTTTATCCAATAGATTGTACTTTACTACCAGTAAAAATAAAGAGATACAACACCTTATCAAAAAAAATCCATCCCAACAAGAACCTCTCAGCCATTCAGGCTGCACAACTGTCAACTACTTTAAAGAAACGAATGGTCCAGATAAAAAGAGTAACTAACAAGTTAGGAGGAACAAAAAAAAAAAAAGAAAAAAACCAAACATAAAGTCTCCCCCAATTCACTACATGACGGATCATTTGGAGCTATATAAATTTACAAAATCATGGGCGCTGCAAAGAACCCCAATGCTGCCCTAGTTCTCCAGAGACTTCCCTGTGCTCTTAAGCAAGGTTCACTACACTAAAAAAATGCCAAGACATACTGAAATTTTATCTTATTTAGTCTCATGATTTCAGCTGCAAATAGGAAACCTGGAATGGTCAAGGCATTCGGGTCCTTGCCAGATTTCACCGTTACTGAACAACCACGGCAGCCTCCCAGAATCCATTTTTCACTTTGAAATTAGGAATGCACCACATGAAATCTTCTAAAACCTTTACCAGTCAGACTGCGCTCACCTTGTCCTAGAGTGGCTTTACCAGAATAGGCCCTAATTAGCTATTTTTTTTTCAAATGTCCCCCTCCTGTCCCCCCAGGTTGAACCCTGTGTGGCCTGCCAAGATGTCTTTCTCTTTGGGGTGTGCACAGGGGATAGGTTAATCCTGTTAGTATCTGCGGCGCTTGTTGGGGCCAAAATCCCCCCCTGGGTTTCCTCTGTTGAAGGCAGGTGGGTTCCCTCCCATGGCTCCCAGGCCTTCCATGGCTCCGCCCTGGCCGAAGCGGTCTGGAGGCGGTGGCGGAGTCTTGTCGGGAGGACAAGTGAAGAAGATGCAGGAAGGAAAACAAGGAACAACAAAGGGCGGTTAAAAGCCATTGGAGTTGATTCAAATTCTACCGCACAAACCTTTACCCCATCAAAAGCATCCCCATAGTCCCCACGCTGGACTGAGAGGATCACTGCAGAACAAAGTCCCTTTCCCCACACAGCCTGTAGTCAGGCACACTGGGGCAGTCTGCACCACCTCACAGACCAGTGACCTGCTGCGGAGCAGGTGAGTCTTCTGCACTCACCTTCCCTTTCCACTCCTGGCTTCACCTTCCCCTTTAATCTCCTTGTGTGGTAAACACTCCCTTAACCTCAACCACTTGGCTGTCCCTACTACTTGACTACAAAATCTTATTGCCAAATAAAACTGCTCTTTATGACAAAAAATTACCTGTGACACAGCAGTCACGACAGAGCAAGAAGTCTGAGTAGGAAGGTTTGCAGGAAAACTGTTTATTAGAGCAATTGATAAAAACTGCTAAAGGAAGGTGAATTTTCAGGACAAACTTTACTGTTGCTGCTGCTGTTTCTGCTGGTGACTGGAAGTGCTGGCACTGTGAGAGGATCAATTCTCTGTATGACAGAGGCCACAAAAGCCTCAGTCTATTGTAAAGCTCTGCAGTAAAGTTTAAAACTAAACCAAATACAAAAATTTAAAGAAGGTAAACAAACAAGCATAACCTCCACTGATTCTTTGCTGTTTATCTCCTAAGCAAATCAGCTGAACTCATTTTAGCCAATGAGCACAGGAGATAACTTTGGCTTTAGAACTGGTGATGGACACAACACTCCTGAAAGCTTGGCTTTATGCCTGCAAGAATCTACTCTCAAAACATTCTCAGTTTAACAAAGTGCATCCCATTATGTGTTTTGAAAAATAACCATAAATCATAGCTAAGATCTAACAAGCACTTTAGCACTAGCTATCTTGGAAGTAAAATATATAGTTATTAGACTTGGCCCAATCTCCTGAAAATTACCAACGACTATCAAGGCAAGATTAACTTCTGCAGACTTTAGCAGGAGTTAAGCAAGAGGTTCTAAGCAAGATAAAGAAGCTTCAATTTTGGCAGCAATATGTTGCATTTAGAAGGTGTGCACAAAAAGCAGATGGAGATACATTACCATTCCCATGGCTCCATCAGGTATCATGGCTCCAGGACCAGTGGCAGGAGGTGCAGGAGCTGGGACATTGGTACCACCCATGGCTCCTCTATTGTTCATGCCAATGGTACCTGGAAAAGAAAACTGAGGAATAGTCCTGGCAGACACAGTCACTGGGGTCTGCTCATCACTCCAAAGCCACTCCACACTCTGTAAGCTCCCTGCAGTGCTACATGCAGGGAGAGTCCCAGTATATCCACCAGCTTTGCACTAGCAGCTCAAGACAAACTGATCTTGCTTTACAGTATGTTCTGTTTCCTGTCACATGAACACTTCCTGTCACTAGACTGGGAGAGTATTTTGACTGAGTTTCTAAATAAGAAGCCAATAAAATGAGATCACTGAAAAGAAAGTACAGATTTTGTAATAGAGGAAAGGAACATGGACAAGAACAAAGAATACTCTTACCTCCCATCCCCATCTGTCCCATTCGCATGTCTGGTGGCTCCCTCTGGAAAGATAGACACTCATCTCAGCTGATAATCAGGCTTTAATTACACAAATTCAATGGGTTCTGGGGATTTACTACTGTAAAATGTATAGAAAAGTCATTCCCAGGGTAAATTTCAAAGGAAGATATGAGCTACCTTCACATGATAACTGCTGAATGAACAGGTCTTATTTAAAATATCTCATTCTGAAAGCCTGCTTTTAACACCCAGCAGCAAAGCTGCACATGCAGATTTTACCAAAGGTATCTTGACATCTGGATGGAAAGATCTGTGTGCAGCAGTAACACATTAGATAGAATTAGTTTTGCTACTCCCTCAGAGTAGCTAAGAAGCTTTTCCTGTTGAAAGGAATGTAAGCTTACATAAAGACACAGTACTGGGTCACTTGCATTAAAATACCAGTTAGGGATTTCAATTTCTTTTTGATTTACTGTGCATCAGGAACACGTATCACAGGTATCTTTCACCACCTCACTGAAGTGAGGAATACTACTTTTCCCGCAGTGGTAACTGAAGACAGATTTCACTTTATCAGTAGTCTCACTTCCACTGTTTATCATATGAGAGCACTGTTCTTTGGAGGAATCAGGACTTCTGGTACACAGAGATAATGATTCCCACAGCTGGGTCAGTCACATGGGTTTTGAACCATTTGGTTTGACACATATTTAGCTATTTTGCCTGGGGGACAATTTTTCACAATTATCCATAAACACTTGCCCTCCAGCACTGGTGCTGTTACACCACCTTACAGCACTACAGCTGTTCCCACAAGGGACTGGGACTGGAAACAAATTGCAAGACAGTTCTTTTCACAGATCTGGAGATACTGTTATTAAAAGGCAGATTATCACACATGTTACATTATAAGAAAATACTGGACCAACTGACTTTTAAGTACAAGCAATTACCATGCCTGCAGCAGTGCCTCAAGTTGGGATCATTTCATCTAAGCATGACTGAGACTGCAGGCCAGGGACATAGCCAGGATTCTGCTGCAGTGCCTCAGCACAGTACATGTTTACTGTTAGAATAAAATGAGTGAGCATGAATTTTTCTGAGCAGCACGACAGCGAGTGAGGGTCCTACATGAACAGCAGTGGGACAGAACTGGGGTATTTATACTTTCCAAGCTAATCTGCATTAAGACTGGAGGGAGCCAACAATTTAGGGTAGAACGCACTACAGATGTACAGTCCTCCAACCAAGTTAAGAATTCACAGAAAGGGCAAAAATCTAGTGTCAGTGCACAGACGCAATGGAAAGGTAGGAGCACTCCTACCGCATCGGCAAAGTTCCCTTTAAAGCCTTCCTGCTGGCGTCTCATCATCTCTTCCTGCTGCCTCCTCATTTCCTCCTCGCGGCGCCTGCGTTCCTCCTCTTGCCTGGAAAAAAGGTCCAAGGATGCTCAGCACAACACACACCAACCGCCTGCATCACTGTGCTCCAGTGCTGCCTCACGGATCTTGACTGGAAAGTTAGAACTTTAAGAACGTGATTTTGCTGATGCTGTAAAAGATGAGGTATCTCCTGATGAAAACAAATGTTTTTGTGCACCAAGACACTTCCAGCACTTTCATTTTTAAGGAGCTCGTTATAAAAGATAACATGAGCACATTTGTGTGTGTCTCATGAGGAGCAGCTGAGGGATCTGGGGATTTTCAGCCTGTAGAAAAGGAGGCTCGGGAGGGACTTTCTCGCTCTCTACAACTCCCTGACAGAGAGGTGGAGCCAGGTGGGAGTTGGTCTCTTCTCCCAGGTAACAAGTGACAGGGTGAGAGGAAACGGCCCCAAGTTGCACCAGGGAAAATTCAGACTGGTATCAGGGAAAATGTCTTCACCAAAAGGGTCACAAAGCATCAGAACACGCTGCCCAGAACGTGGTGGAGTCACCACCCCTGGAGGGATTTAAAAGATGTGTAGACATGGCACTTGGGGACGTGGTTTAGTGGTGGCCTTTGCAGTGTTAGATTTAGTTGGACTCAGTGATCTTAGAAGTCTTTTCCAACCCAAATGGTTCTATGGTTCTGTGCACACAGCAGCTCCCAAATGCATGCTGACTACAATGCAGTATCATACACGCAGGACAGTTCTCAAGCCCCTTCTATTATACAAGTAGCCTGGTAATCTTCCTGGAGCTTCTCAAAATGACCCTGAGACAAGGAAGTGCTGCACTGGAGAGAGAAATCTCCAAGACTAAGTTAACCCTCAAATGAAAATGCAGATGCTGGAATGGTATTTCCCAACCTGCAGCACAGAAGCCACCAAATCATTGCGGAGATTCTGAATTTTCTATCTGCTTCAGTAAAGGAGCTTTACTTACACACAGAACTGTAAGGAAGCAAATACTAATCAAGGCAAGAAACTCCTAACTCTTCCAACTGTACATTCTCCCTATGAACAAAAAGGCCCAAGTAACAGCCACACTTTAGGTAGTAATTAAATTGTCACAGTGAACAATTAGGTGCACTGAAGAGGCGTTTCTTTCCACTATGGATTCACAGCATTTCATAACCTGCCCCCTTACCTGAGTTCCAACTGTTTACGTTTTTGTACTTCTTGGTTATGCAATTCCTCCATTCTCCTCAGCTCTTCCTGGCGTCTCATTAAATCTGTGTGACAGTAAAAAACACAATCAAACTCATCTCCCATGCCACCCCATAAATTCCTGAACTAGAACCATAACACACAAGGGAATAAGGTAACCTGGCTCAGTGCCAGGTCCTGCACTTGGGTCACAGCCACCCCATGAAGTGCTCCAGGCTGGGGGCAGAGTGGCTGGAAAACTGCCCAGCAGGAAAGGACCTGGGCAACAGTCCCTGAATACGAGCCAGTGTGTGCTCAGGTGGGCGAGAAGGCCAGTGGCACCCTGGCCTGTATCAGCAACAGTGTGGCAGCAGGACCAGGGCTGTGACTGTCCCTCTGTACTGGGCACCGGTGAGGCCTCATCTCAAATCCTGTGTCCGTTTCTGGGCCCCTCGCTACAAGAAAAACACAGAGGGGCTGGAGCGTGTCCAGAGCAGGGCAACAGAGCTGGGGCATGAGTGTGACGAGGAGCAGCTGAGGGAGCAGGGAGTGTTTAGACTGAAGAAAAGAAGGCTCATGGAGACCTTAGTGCTCTACCCCTACCTGAAAGGGCATTACTGGTTGGACTTGATGGTCCTTCCCACCTGAACAATTCTACGATTCCGTTCATTTGCTGCTACCATGCTTGGTTACAGGACACACAGCTACCCCACTGTTACCTCACTTTCAGTGAGCTGTTGCCAGTGTGCTGAGCTGCCCACCCCTGGATGGTGCAGGGCCCTGTCCCAGCCCTGTGCTCATCTCTGACTGGTACCTTGCCGCATGAGCATGACTTGGTGCTCGTGGCGAGCTGCTTCCATTTCCATTTCCAGCTTCTCCCGAGCCTCCTTGATGTTGCGATCAACTTGTTCCTGTTGCTGCTTCTCCATTTCTATTAGAGCCTTCCAACGCATGGCATATTCATATTCAAAGCTGCCAGGCTGTGCGAATCGAGGAGGCTGCTCACGCTCCCTGGTGAACAATGAGGAGCCAGTGAACGCTTCGGGAAAGCAAGGAGGAACCAGGAAAAACACATCTGTGTGTCAAATGCCACAGCAGCTCCTTTTAAGTTAGCTATGGCTGGGACAGCAGCTTGTCTGCTCCCTGGGAATCATCTTACTGAAAGGAGGAACTTGGGCAGAATCCTCCTGCATGGAAACTGTCCTCCTCCATAACAAGCAACGACACTGCTTTCATCAGACACCAAGAGATTCTGGGTAAAGAGATTTAGAAATACTCTTGAAAGCAACAGCCTTCGCTCCTGCTGCACATCTAATGGACACATCCACTCCAGAAACAAACGCTGCCCAAATGTGCATGTTTATTTCTGCAGTATTTGCAGTCCCTCTACTTGGAGCCCATGATTATTCCAAATACAGTCTCCCAGTTCCTGAAACTCTCATCTTCCTTACTTGCAAAATTCATGAGATCACATGGTTTTCTAATGCCAACTGCTCAGATCACAGGATTCCTACTTATACTGGGAAGTCTTCAAAGACTGTGGTCTTATACCTGGATAGCTCTACAATCTCCTAATGCTATTCACATAAATCCTTAAATTTCTACTGTGGGTTCAAACCTGTTTCCCATACAGGCTTTCTGTAATACCTGCCAGGGAATCTCATGTTACCTGTGTTATCTCAAATTGACTCAACTTTTTATTCCAACAACTGAAAAGACTTATGCAAAGTACGTGGAGGCTGCCAGTCTTATCCAGTAGTGTGGATTCACACACCAGCGAGTGCTTTCTTTCAGCCAACCACGGCAAGAGAACAGTGTATGCAGTTCTCTTTCCAAAGCCACATTAAAAAGGAGGACCTCATGAGCACTGATGAGCCACCCTTCTCAGACTGAGGCACCAGTACACAGGCAGACACGTCTCCTGTTGCAAGCCAGGCACGTACTTGTGATATTGCTGGTTCTTGATGACTAGTTTCTCTGGTAGTCCCTCCTCATCATCATATTGATCCATGGGCTCCACAGTGACAGGCCGAGGGAATCTGCAGAGAAAAGATGAGGTGCTTTCAAGGAAATTCAAGAACGAGCTTGCAGTTTTGGAAAGTGTGTGTGATGTGTCTGAACCTACACTGCTTTTAGTACTGCTCAAAGAAACCTAGAGCAGTTGGGGATTTCAATCAAAGTGAAATCAGAAATTACTTTGAACACCTTTTTTTCTTTTGTTCTAGAACAGGAACGGAACTGTTAATCAAAATTCTTGTTGAATCCAAACCAAAACTGTACTGTTGAAATGAACGGCTTAACTAGAACCTGACACCCTCCAGCAGGATTTACTCAGCATGAAGTTCTCCAGCGTCTGCTTTTTCTCCCTTGCTACATGGCCAACCACGGGCCACACAAGTCCATCTGTGCCTGTTTATGGCTGTCTAAAGCAAAGAGTAACTACACCACTCCTCCCTGGAGACTGCAGGCTGTACCATCCAGTCACAATCTCCTGGTGAGACCACCAGGCAGTTGCCAAGCAACAGTGCTCTGAGCGTCCACTGGGGCCCTGCCTGAATTCCCACCCCCCGAGGAATCCACTGGTGCACTTCACAACTGCATTTGTGCTTCTGCAAGTGCCCCCAACCTCTGAATCAGCTCCCCATCATGGGGCCAACACTGCTCATCCTCAGCACAAAGCAGCTCCTCGTTGGCTCCTCAGCCCCACGTGCCAGAGCTGGGCAGATGGAAGGGAGATGATCTTGCTATGCCAAGGAGCACGGGGTTCCCAGGCTCCAGCAGGAAGGCAGGATATGGGAGGCTAAAATCTCTCTCCTCAGCTAAAGGTCCATAAAATAGCTTTTCACTTTGATGTGGCATAATCCATTAACAGTTTTACTTTCCAACATGAACCAATTTTCCAAGTTTATCTACTGTTACTGCCTTGAATTAGGATAAATCAGAATGAAGTGAATCAAAACCAAACCATAACTAGAAATAAACAACAGACTGGTTTGTGGTCCTAGATATCAGACCCTAGTGGACTGATAGCTATAAACAGATTGAATGTTACCCTCAGTTATACTCTGGTACTGATTAGTTTTGCATGATCACTTCTAAAAATCTGTTTTCGTGGTTCTTCCAGGATATAGACTTCTGAATCAGCAAAAGCTCTCTAACAATAATCCTCCTGTAGAGCACTACACACTGTGCTGGTCAGCCCCAAAGTGTCTCGGGAGAAAAACAGGTATTAAAGAAATAACCCAAACCTTCTTTTTGAAACTGAGTGTTCCTGTGTACACTGCAGATCCCCAAGAAGTGAGAAGCACAAAACTTATAAAATTCCTTTCAAAATTCGCAATATAGCCCCACTTCAGGAAGTATTCTAGTCAGAAATTCTAGGAGCATACATACAAAATATACAGTACTTTTTGTTTCCAAGAGATCAGAAATGGCTCCCTCTTAACTCTTAGAGCAGTAAACTGAGTGCTCTGTGGAATGCCACTAGAATTGGTCATTTACTTGAGGAAGTTCACATAACTATGCAAGAACACGCTTTGCTGCCTTATTACATTTCAAGCACAGGGAAAACAAATGGTGAAAACTTCAAACAATCCCATCTGAGCAGTTTCTCCAACAGATCCCATGCCCACAGTGGCATTCCACCCCAGCAGTGCATGCTGCCAAGTGGAACCCCATCCCGAGACTCTCCCCCTAAGTAACCCAGAGTGTACAACTGACACACTTGAGCTTTGTTTCCAAACAAATTACACGGACGGTCTCTGAAACAGCTCCTGCTTCTTAAAGGCGGCTTTAATTGCCCTAAGAAGGTGGTTTTATGGAGAGTTTATTGGGAAGTTTTATGCACTTACCCCACCAGCAGCTTCCCAGAAGGAAGTTCTCAGACCTGAGTTTCAGCTCAGACTGTCTCTTACTGGAACAAAGCTACATAAAAGTTCTCCCCAGGCCAATCACCTCGTGCCCCATCTGCCCCAGTGTGGTACAAGGAAACACTGCTCTCAAGCCCCTGCCACCCAACGTGCACACATGCCAGTAGAGCCCCTCTCGCCCTCCACACTTACGTAGTCAGCAGGAAAGACCCATCACTACATCTATCCAGCGCTTTCCTAGCAGCAGGCTTCCCTGAGAACTCCACAATGCCTTTCCCAGAGGATCGTCCTCTGTCATCCACAATAACCACAGCCCTTTCCACCTGGCCAAACACTGAGAAGGCTTCCTCCAGGAGCTCATTGGACACAAACTGGGGCAGGTTCCTGACTGTCAGCGATGCGCTGTGGCACGCAAAGCGCACTCGGAGCTGCTTCCCACGGAGAGGCATGTTGTCTAGTTCCACCTTGGCAATCTCTGCCAGAGTGCGAGTTTCCTGGGGATAAAAACAGTCAGCATTAAAACTCTCAGTGTGGCACGGAATCAGTGGGTCACAGTCACAACACAGGCTGACTTCTCCAGAACAAATATTCCTGAGAGGAACAGACCATCCTCCCACAGCATGGTAAAAAGTGTCCCAGCAAACCAGAGCTATCATCACAGACTCTGGCTGAGTTTGGGGGGGGGGGATAAACATAAAAGACATACATTTAGTCCAACAGCCAGTATGAACTAAGCAAACAATTAAATTATCATTATCTATCACAAATAATTATATTAAGGCTACAAAGCATGCTTTTTTAAAAATAAATACCTTTTAAAAAATAATCAAAATTCGACTATCAGCCAAGTCTGATAAGGAAATGCTGACTGTATGACAACCAATGAAGGTCTCCTATGCCAGTTCACGCCTTTCCACTCATTTAAGTCACTACCAAGCAGCAGCACTACAGCAAAGTGCCCCAGACTTTGGTGTGGGACCCTCATGCTCCATCCACTCACCTTGGGGCTTTCAGGAAGGTGGGGCACGAGCCACTGAAAACTAAGAACCACTACTCTACGCTGGTAGCTACCTCCCTCCTAGAGACACTCCAGCGTGACCATCTGCAGATCCCTTCCTCAAGAGCATTAATCACTCCAGGAATACTGCATGACAAACTGTGTCCATGTTCACACTCTTCCAGAAAATGGGAGTTCACTTTGTCTATGAAAGCATCACGTTCATATGTTTTTCTGCTTTCTACCAGCTGATTCCAGAGAAACTTTAGCAAATATCTCACAAGGCCTGTCACAAGCTGCCAAAAATTCCAATTTCTTCTCATAACAAGCTGGGCAAACCACTTGTAGAAACTAACCCCCTATTCCAGGTTACTAAGACCAACAGCAGGCTTAATTAACAAGATATCTGAAGATCTACTACTTTCAATTAGCAACACTGCTCCAGTGTGATCCACTGCCACAACAACTCCAAGGTAGAAGTCACTCACCAGCCTGATAAAACCAAAGCCTTTGTCCTTGTGTATGAAGACTTCCCCTGCCTTGCCATACTTCTCAAACAACTTTCTCATCTCTTCCTCTGTAATATCTGGGGGCAGATTCCCCACAAATAGGCGGCTTCTTTGGGTGAAGGTCTTTTCCCCAGGTTTCCGGAAATTCTTCAGGTCAATAGTCAGGCCTTCATCTGAGGGGAATAAGGTACACAGCTGCTCTACAGTTGGGGGGATAAATTTTATTAGGTTTCATCACAGTGACCACAGAGACACAGGACAATACAGGCAATACCACCCCATCCACTTCGCTCTTAAACCTCTCCAGCCATCTCTACAGCAATCAGGGAGGTTGATTTCAGAACGGCCCCACAGTTTTCTTTAAAGAAAACACATCCTTGAACCTCAGTGCTCATTGACAGCAGTGAATGACAGTCTAGAACTGGAGAAAACACCAACACTGTAGCCTGAAATAGCATGAGATATTTCACCCAAGCTTTTGGAGATCTGGTCAAGGTACCCGGGCCACAACAAAATCAAGCGCAGCCACAATGCAGGACTTTGTTATTAGAACCTGAGTAATTACAGAAGAGCCAGTTTGGCCAGCAGACAGATTTTTACTCAAAAATAGCCCAAAACAAAAGTACTCCAAATGTCCAGAAAAATATGAAAACAAGAGGAAATTTTGTCTGAACAGATAATATTTCAGGTAGCTGTCATTCCATGAAATGGGATTTGGGTTCTGGAGTATGGGGTTCCAAGCTGAAGAGAAGGCTGGAATGGTGAAAACAGTGGAAAAAACCCCAACCCCAACCCTCCCAAAAAACAGCCATACAGGTGAGACCTCAGAAAAATTACAAATTCATTATTATTAAGGTTGGAAAAGACCTCTAAGATCGAGCCCAACATTAAAATGTTTTCTGAGATATCCAACAGTAATAAACACAGATAGGAACATTCTCAAATCCCCACATGCATATACAATTTTTAACCCTTAATTCAGCAAGAGTCCAGCATGATCCTGAAAGCTCTATGTGCCAGACACAGGGGTGCATTTAGCATCACTTATGGCACGTGGAACTTCACCACACAGGACTGCAAGGCACAGAAAGCAATTCCTTTGCTCTGTAGAGGGCACAGCTCATGCCCACACATAGGAAATAAAATATGAACACAAATAGCTTTATTCAGGCTACAAAGCAGGGCACTAACTAGGAAAGACTGTCCATGCAAAGACAATGCATGCAAGACACTGCAAGGACAACCCTTTCATAAGAGTGAGCGCAAAAAACCCAGACAGAGTATTCCTAGAGAAGTGAGAATAAGTTATCTACTTCACACAGCAAAGGTGCATAAATGAATTTTTTTGCCTTGTGAACTTGTTTACAGCATTATCACAAGTATTTGGGAATCAATTGCAAGGCCTGTGGGTACAACAGAGTTACACTGCTCTGCCTTAAGCAGATCCACGCAAAGGATACACAGTCACTCACTAGGAGCTGATCCCTGTGGGAATTCCCCAACACAGCTGTGCTGTATTGTTTCAACCTGACTGGAAACGACTGCGCGGCCACCCTTGTCTATTATTGTCGGGGAACCGATAAAGAGCCTGTTCAACAGGACCCCCTAATGAAAACACGCGGGCTTTTGACACAAAAACCCCACTCAGACGAATCACAAAAAAGTGCACAAGTGACTTCTACAACGTTTTTGTTTAGAACAGCCAGAGTGGCCAGACTTAAAAAAATACACCCACATCTGATGTAAATAAAGGACTTTTTCTCCCGAAAATGCTAATGGCAATGCCTCGCAGCCAGTAGTTCCAAACTATCTACTCAGATCAGTTCACGAGCATCCTGTCTCAGCTCACAAGCACCCCCTCAGGGGGCAGAGCTACAGTCCAGACGGAGGGAAAAAACCCGGAAACTCTCTGGGGGAGAACAAGGGCTTCCATCAATGTCAACTGGCCCTTGAAAGCTGAATTATCAAGTGAAGCTGGGTATCTCCTGGCTCCTCCCATATATGCAAAAAATAAATTAGCCTTAAGGGTGCCTGCAACACAATCTTCGCAAAGAGCAAATTAATTTCTCTAGTAATCCTGTAACTTTCTCTAGTAACCTAGTTTCTAAAGTTTCTAGGTTCTTAAGGAAAGCAGAGCTGAGAAGCCATCTGTTATGGCCGGGGAAAGAAAAAAAAAACAGGAACCAGACAACGAATACCAGACCGCGTTGTATTTGCAAAGTTTTTAACAGGAACACCGTTAAAAAACTGCGGTGACTTCCAACTTCTAAGCGGACTTTTCTGGAGACCCTGAGACAAAGAAGGAACGTCTGTATCACAGTTTCTACGTCCCAAAACTCCCTATCCCAGTGCTGTGAACACGAGGAACTCGGCGAGCGAATCCCCTTCAAACACAAGGGTGAGCCGCGCGTATCTTTGGACCGGACTGAGCCAAACCAACTAAAAAACCTCACAAACACAACCCAGGCGCGCAACTCGAACCACCGCTTCCACCGGGGGAAAGCGCCGCCGCGGGCAGGCGGCGCCGCAGCCCGCCCGAGGAGCTGAGTTTCTGTTGTTGTTTTAAGGCGAAAAGCCGCGTCCCTTTTGTTCTCGCCGGGACCTGTTGCGCGGCGCGGGCCGCGGCGAACCGCGAGGACGTCCCTGCCGCGGCGGCGCGTACCCGCGGCGGGGCCGGGCGGGCCCCCGCGGCGGGCCCGGGACTCACTCTGGCTGTTGGCCTGCTGCCCGTTGGCCGGGATGGACGGCGGCGGGTGCTGCTGGTGCTGCTTGCGCGGCGCGTGGTTCTGCTTCTCCATGTTGAAGCCCTTGTTGCCCTGCATCTTCCCCACCTAGAGGGCGACACGCGCGGTCGGGCTCGGCGCCGGGTGGGTCCCGCCGGCCCCGCGTGCCAGGGGCGGGCGCGGGCCCCGCAGGCCGCGCCGGGCCCCGGCACCGCCGCGGCGGAGCGGGGATGAACCGCCACCCCGAGGGCCGCGCCCCCCCCCCCTCCCGCCGCGCCGCGCGGCCTCACCTTGCGGCGGCACCGGCCGGGGACGGGGACACCGGGACGGGCTCCGGCGCCGGGCGCGGACGGCGGGATGGGGGGGGGGAGCGCGGGCACCGGGACCTCGGCGGCCCTGAGCGGAGAGCGCGCGGCCGGAACTCGCGCACCCTAACGCGGCGCCCCGCTCCCCCGCGGCCCCATTGGCCGCCGCGCCCGGGGAGCCGCGCCGCCGATTGGCTGCGCTCGCCGCCATTCACCGGCGCGGAAAAGGGCGAGGCGGGACCGGGCGGGCGGGCGAGGCCGCGATTGGCCGGGCCGGGCGGGCGCGCGCGCGCCGCCAATCAGGGCGGCGGGGCCGCCAAGCTCGGGGGAGAGGCGAGCGGGGGACAAAGGGAGCGGCCGCGCGAGCCGCCCCGCGCGCGGCGCGCAGGCGCGGTGCGGGGGGCCGCGCGCGTTTAAAGGGCCAGCGGCGGCACCGAGAGCAGCGTGTGCGGCCCCTCCTCCCCCGGGAACGGCACCGGGGCACCCCCGGGGCGGCGATTACAAACCGCCCGCCATTACAAACCGTCCCGCCCGGGGAGCACCCACTGGGGCCCGGCGGGTATCGCTCCGGTCTCCTCGCAGCGCCCGCCAGCCCCGTGCCCGCTCCAGCCGCGGGCGCCCCCTCGGGCTCGGTTCGGCAGGAGGGTCCCTCCGTGCCCTGCCCTGCCCTGCCCCGGCCGCTCCGGGACGCCGCTCGTGTCCCGCCTCCCAATAAACCCTCCCGTTCATCTCCGCCGCACGGCAGCGGGTGCCGTGTGCCCTCCCGGAGCCTCGAGTGCCCGGCGTCCCGCTGTGCACCCCGGTCCCAGCCCACGCTCAGCCCCGGCAGCCCCGTGCGTGCCCGCAGGCTGCGAACGGGGGCGGGAAGGGCGGCAGAGCTCCCCGGGGAGCGGGGCGGCCAAGGGGGGGATACCGCCCCGCTGGGAGGTAGGGGAGCTCCCGGGGGGCCGGGGAGGGGGATCCCGGGGAGTGGGGGGGCGGTGCCGAGGGCGGGGGGCGCCGGCACGGGCGGTCCCTCCCGGGGGCGGTGCCGCGTCCCGGGCCCCCGCGGAAGCCCCGCCCGGCCGCGCTGTCACTCACCGCCCCGGGGAGACGCTCCAGCTTCGGGGAGGCGGTGGCGGCTCCGGGGCTCGGCCGGGCGGGTCCCCCCCGCACAGGTAGAGGCCTTGGCGGCGCGCCCGGGCCGGGCCCCCCGAGATACCACCGGGGCCAGGTCCGAGCGAGGCGGCAGCGAGAGGGTTAAAAGGGGGGGGGCCGGGGAGCGGGGTGGCGAGCCCGCTCCGCGCGATCCGCTCCGCGCTTTGCGGGTGGCCGCGCGGGCACCGGCGGGAACCGGGGCGCCCCGTTCCACCCCCCGCCCCCCGCCCCGCGACATCCCCCCGCACCCTGCCCTGCCCCGCCGGGGCCGCGGCCGCCGCCCGCGCGCGGCTCCGCGCGGCCCGCCCGCCCGGTCCCGCTCCGCCGTGGGGATCCGCCCCAGGTTTTCCAGCCTCCCGGCGCGGTCCGACCTGTGGCGCCGATCCCGCGCCCGGGACTCCGCTCCGGGTTTCCGCCGCCGCCGCCCGCCCGCGCGTCTCGCGAGCCCAGGCCCCGCCGCGGCCAATGGGAGCGCGTCCCTCGCTCCGCGCGGCCAATGGGGCGCCGCCGCCGCCCCCCCGCCGGGCCGCAGCGCGTTGAGGGCTCCGAGCGGCGCCTCCATTTAAAGGGGCCGCGACCCGAATCCGGGTTCTGGGTAGAGCGGGCGGCGCAGCACCGGGGAGCGGGGGGGAGCCAGGTACGGGCGGCGGCGGCTGCGGGCGCGTCCCGGCGGCGTCCCGGGAGGCGCGGGTGAGGCCGCGGGGCCCCGCGGGGTGGGGTGGGGGGGGGATCGGGCGCCTCGGGCGCGGGTACCGGGCGCGGGTACCGGGGGCGGGTCCGTCGCCCCCCCCCCCCCCCCCGGGGCGGGACCGGGGGGGGGGGGGGGGGGG